>QBDW01004096.1:0-12042 GCA_003261595.1 Maconellicoccus hirsutus
GTCTAAATTAAAATAAAAGCATTTTTTAGTAGTACTCGAAAATTTTTCCATTTTAGTTTTAATAGTAAAAAATATTTTTTTAATAATTTTTAAAAAAATCAGTGCAGCACGTTAAAATAGGCTTTTATTAGTAAAAATTTTTCCATTTCGACTTGAAAAATTGCTTTAAAACAAATTTTTTGGATTTATTTTTTTAAATCAAAATGAAAAACTTGTTAATTACAGGCATCTTAAATATCATTACGAAAAAAAAAGCGTATAATAAAAACACGTAAAAATTCATTAAGACTACCAATTGCTTTCATCTGAATTCTGAACCCCAACGCAGCATCTCCGCGACAAATTTTCAAGTTGATGACGCTGATGGATAAAAAAGTACAATTAATTCCCCCACGTCCCCACTTCATTCCTCCAACTTCATTAAAAATTTCAACGATTGCAAAAAAAAAATGAGAAACTGCGTTGGATTTTGACACCTGAAATAATTCCATCCGGGCGAAATTGCGGCTTAGTGAAATTGAATTCTCATGTAAATAATATGGTAATCCGAAGGCGTACCCTATTACGTTAAAACGTCTAGGTGTAGGTGAAACTTTGAAAAATATGGCAATCTGACCATTTAGATTTTATTGTTAATCTTACATTTTCTTGGGGTATTTTTTCGCTTATAAAATCCTCCTGGTATGGCGAAGTTTTCGAAACAATATCGAATATTCCTTTGCACGAGGTTCTTTCTTCGCGATACCCTCATTATTCAGTTTTAAAACAATCTTGAAAACTTTCGGGTGGAATTTTGCTTTATTCGTAGTTTGGATTTTGAATGTGTGTATATCGGGTACGTAAGGGTTCGTGATACGAATAACCTTCTGTATACGTTGGCGCTCGAACCGCTAAATTTATCGTTAAAATAGGCAAAAAGTTGCTAAAAAGAGATGCCGATGGTAAAAACCGAGTAAAAGTCTAATTACGAATTCACCGTATCTAACGAACGTCCGATGGTCGACGTGGGGAAAAAATGAAGTAAAAAGTTGAACACATTTGGTATATGAAAACGCGTTCACCGAAGGGTACACGTATAAGTACCACTTGCATACGTAAAAACACCTCGTAGATTTGTCGGAAAAGGCCTCGTAAAGGGAAAGGATACAACACGGCGTCGATTCGAAAGGTTACGAATAGCCGGCGTCGCTGGCGAAAGTTTAATGAAAAGCGGGCATTTGGACGTCGAAGGTGGCGCGAACTTATCGCAGACGTTTAAAAATGAAAGCTCGTGGTTTGTTTTTGCGTACATCGAAGCGATGGTTCGCTTCGGGTACTTTTTGCTTCTCAAAAAAGGTAATACGCTTGATAATGGCGCAGTTGAAAAATCGTTTCTTAGGCTCGGCTCTAATTCAGATGTGGATATTCTTCTATGTCGGTTATATACGGCGCGCGGCAGATAAATAGCGAAAGTATATTTCCGTTGCACGAGCGCGGTGATAAATGGTAATAACTTTGGCGTTATTTTATAATCCCTCTTTCGATGCTTTATCTTAATAACGCAATTCATATTCTACGTGAAATGCCGACGCGCGACGCCGCACCGTAATTCGTATATTTTCTTTAAAAACCATCTCGACGTATATTTCGCCAACGAAAAAGACGAGAAAGCCGGAGAGGAAGCATTTAGGTAAATATTTGTAATTCGATTTCACCCAACTGAGATAAATCGTATAGTGTTGTTCTTGACACCCTCGTATACGTGCCGCATTTCAACTCACCGACCTTTTAAATAACTCCTTCGCCAATCGAGCAATACTATACGATCAACAAATATAAAAGCAGAGTCGTCGAGAGCCGGGAGGGCAAGGAGGGCGCTTTCTCTTCGGCCTAGCTTTTCATGGCATCCAAAAACTTTCAAATTATAAAATAATACAAACAAATTTCTTCAATTTCTTTCAAAAAATGGACAAAACATTCTCGCGGAGCCCATTTCACCTCTCGACGACTCCCAAAAAAGAGCTAACTCACCGGATTGCTGAATTATAGGACCCGAAAAATCACAGTGTACGCAAAAAATCATCGTACACGAGGACACGAGCATGTTCAATCACGAAAGTCAAATTAAAAATGAACAATAAATTGGGACGAAATCACATATTTCACGATGAGATAAAATCATCTGCTCGGATAATGATTAAAGCGACAGCGATTTTTATTGCATAATTCATGGAGTGCTGCTCGATAAGATAAAATCAAATCATTATAGAGGATCTGGCAACGTCGCAGTTTCAAAGCAAAAATTCAAATCTTAGTCCAGTCAATTTAGCATTTGAGCTTGCAAAACGAGAAGATAAGCTGAATTTTGGTATTTACCTAGTATTCGATACCCTTTACAGCATATTTCATTCCAGAACAAATGCGACGTTCGCAAATCCTCTTTTTTGTGGCTCTCAACCCCCCAAAATCAGTTTTTTGCTTATATCTTTGTGAAAACTGGTTTTATCAAAAAAATAGTTCAGTTCAAAATTGAAACCCACTAAATTCTCTACAAAATGCATATATTAAGAGTTGATGTAACTGGCTTAGATTCCGAGCTACGTGCGATTGAAAAAGGAGCATTTTTCGTGAATAGATGACTTTTTAGCCTAATTGTGTAGGGTACAGTTTTTCAGCTCTAGTGTAGCAAAAAATGATTCTATGAAAAAAATAGCTTAGTTCGAGGTTGATGCCTACTAAATCCTCTACAAATACTGTATCTACAAAACTAGGCTAAAAAATAACCAAAACCCCCCTTCTTTGCGACGTCACAGCTCGGAAACTAAGAAAGCAATCTAAGTTCTTTATAAAGGAATTCGTAGAAAATTTGGTCATCTTTCATTTCAGTTATCATACATTTTCACGAAAAACCATTTTTTCCCATGGTTACAGGTAAAAAACTAAATTTATGCGAATTTTGTCAAAAATTCACGAAAAACGCTCCTTTTTCAATCGCACGTAGCTCGGAATCTAAGCCAATTACATCAACTCTTGATATATGCATTTTGTAGAGAATTTAGTGGGTTTCAATTTTAAACTGAACTATTTTTTTGATAAAACCAGTTTTCACTAAGATAAATGCGAAAAGCCGACTTTAGGGGGCTTAGACCCACAAAAAAGGGAACTTGCAAACATGACATTTGTTCCGGAGTGAAGTATGTTATAAAGGGTATCGAATACTAGGTAAATACCAAAATTCAGCTCATCATCTCGTTTTGCGAGCTCGAGGCCATTTTCGGGCTAGATTGACTGGACTGTCTCTGTTGTACAGTTTTTTGCCTCATTCGTAGATTTTATTGAAAAAATATTTGAATTTAAGTTGCTCAAAATGAAACTAGGAGCATTTCTTGTACCGAAAATTTTTCTATATCTACTATCTACATAAACCTTGTTATAATTTCGTTTCATCTTAAAAATTTGGCAACGCTGCAATTCGATTGAAAAAAATCAAAACAGCTTTTTTCCTGTTCTTGAGGAAATTTTGCACTTCCGATAATATCCAAGATTGTACGAATAGGACTCGTAAAAAAACAGATTTCGAATTTCGGGTGTCGCTAGACTCAAGTCATTAATCTAATCTGAGATTAGCCTTGAAATAAATCTCAGCACAACGAAAGAAACCAATAAGAAACATCAAAGGGAAATTTACCCGCAAAAAAACTCGAAATATGAAAAAACCGTCAAAAAATACTCAACTTACGAAAGAAAAACCTCGTAAAATTATACTTATCAGATTTACAATCAAAACTGAAAACTTTCTAAATTCAAATTTCGAATAAACCAGAAAAAAACTCCGAACCACGCAAAAAAGCCACCTTTACCTACTCAACAATTTCATTCGCGCTTTTCAAAGACGGCGTAAAAGCGAAGAAAAAAGCGCCAAAAAATCCTCTTTCTATACAGCTCCATCAAAACTACGACTTATCGATAAGTCGACAATTTCTTACCTTAAATTCGTATTAATAATTCCTACGAAATTCTCCACAAAGACGATGTTCCTTTGAAAGGAAACGTAAGTTCAATACGCAAATCTCGAGTTTGATAAGTTTTCAGAGCAAGGGTGGAAAAAATCGCATCTTCGAGAGCAAATGGTTAAAAGCGCTGCCATAAATTCGCGCCAACGAACGTCGAAATTGCGTGCGTGTTTTTTAATTAAACACGCTTTCGAGCCGAGTAACCCTGTAGCGAGGTGCTAAAATAATAAGGTGTCGTGAAAATAACGCTGTTTCATTTTTAAACGTTAAACACGTTGATTGTGCCAGAAAATTTACTCCTTTTGCGAAATTAATTTACTAATGTCATTTCACGTATGCGAAATTTATCTCAGAGTTCGAATATTTGCGACTTGGCGTTGCCTACGTGTGTGACTCGAAATGGAAGAATATGAGATTTTTCGGGATATATTTTCGTTATGTATTTGACTTTCAAATTGACTTTTTTTTACACCTTACCAACATTTTATCAACTTTAGTCGCGCATGTTACGTAATTTATGGCCATTCTGACAGGTGCGCAATAATTCCAACGTCCGTTGCTATCTTTTAACGTACATATGAGTTTCTGAAATGTACAAACACTTCGTAGTTTCGTCATAATTGCTTTAACTTCGTGTACAAATTATCACACTAAAAAAAATTCATCCAAAAAGAAAGTCAACTCATAATACGGTACAGAAACCACAACCAGTTCCATGTAAATGTCGATGTTGGCGGTTCATAAACGAAACATATGGTAAACATTTTCTCCAAGTTGATACGAGGGTATCACTTCGACGATGGATGGTCTTCGCGATGGCATCTTCAACGAAGGATCTATATATACACTAAGGCACAGAACCGGTTCGCTTTCTTGTTAATTATCCCTTTATAAAACGACGTTATTTCTTCCCCAGACGAAATAAAACAGTTACGTAGATGTTGACATCAACAGACGGTCGAAGAATTCCGACGATAAATCGTGCGATATTTTCACAAGTGCGTATTTTTATATGATGCGACATCGTGGACGGGGAAAGGACGCCGATAAATTACCATAAAATTTTTTCAAACAAATGGTCTGGCAATGAGTCAAAGTTTCGTAATCTTAATCCCAAAGTGCTTCGGAAAAAATAAATAAACGAAGTACTGCGTTTTTTTGTAATTGAAATAACACACGCGATTCGACCAAGTTTGCATATCGAGTAGAAAAACGTTGTGATAGTTCAGGATTTAACATGAGATTTAATTTGACATTCGATGGACGTGCATTTTTTCAGTTAGATTTTTCACAGCGATGGAAAATTTTTAAATGGTGATGGAAAATTACCGGTGTGGAAATTAACCACTAAATTTTCAATTTAAAAATTTTCAAGTGTTATTAAAACTCACCAAGGTGGTTTGTAAGAGTGATTTTCGATGCCAAAAAATTATCAGAATCGAATTCATCGACCTCAAAAATTATGCCAAGTTTACACGTGACAAAAATCAATCAATATTTCGTTATGTATCGTGTTTATTCGAGTTTTGATCAATTTAGTGCTTAAATTTCGAGTTTGTATCGTGTTAAAACGAGTTTCATCGAATTGAATTGTATTCGGGAACATTCGGCTGATCTCGGTTTAATTCGATTTTCATAGGATAATTCCGCGCTAATTTAGCAAACTCGAAACACACCAAGTTTAATTAAATTGCACTACCGAATATACCCGAATTTCACCGAGTACAGCCGATTTCAGTCGAATTCATCCGAATATCAACAAATTAACCAAAATTCAATCAAAACTTCGTTTTTTATATTTTTTCAAATTTTCAACAATTTACCTCTTACATTTCAAATTTTTATCATGCCAGAACGAGTTTCATCAAATCAATTACACTCGGCAAAATTCGGCTGAAATCGGATTAATTCGACTCTTGTCGCATAACTCCGTACAAACTAAGTTAACTTGGATACGTCAAACTCAACAAAACTGCCCCACCGAATCTACCCGATTATTACCGAGTACAACCGATTCCAATCGAATTCCCCCGAATGCAACAAACTGACGGTAATTCAATCAATAATTCATTTTTTATCCAGTTTTTTCAAGTTTTGATCAATTTATCGCTTAAATTTCGAGTTTATATCATGTTAAAACAAGTTTCATTAAATCGAATTGCGTTCGGTAAAATTCGGCTTAATTCGGCTCAATTCGACTCTCGTCAAATCACTCCGTACTAATTTAGCAAACTCGGAATACATCAAGTTTAATCAAATCACACCACCGAATATACCCGAATACAACCGATTACAGTCGAATCCCCCGAAATACAAATCGACGTAAAATATCCGTGAAAAATTTTCAATTTCGAAGCAACCACGTTGAATTATCATATTTCTCGTCGTCATTTCATTTCATATACTTTTTCCACAACGAAACGATTTCTCTCCTGTGATTTATTCTTATATCAATACAACATGGAAAAAAAAAAACTAAATCACATTCTCCGAAACAATTTATCAGTTCAAAAGTAACCAAGCTCGAACGATGGCAAAAATTCAATCATCTCTCGCTACAATATCGCCATTAAATCCGCAAATAATACTCGTAAATATGGACACGTTCGTTTCATAAAAAATAAAACGAGAAAAAAAAACGCAAAGCCGATGATCCTTCTAAACATGGAGGATATTTCTGCTACAACAATCAAACTGACGAAAGCTTTGTATTTATATGAAATTGCAAGATCATGTCCAAGACCTGCTATAGAAATATTCGCTGGCTTTTCAACGAAATACATATAAACGCACAAACAAAAAACCACCGCGCGACAATGTGAGATTAAAATGGTTGAAAAGATGTTGAAACTTACAAAAAATTCCGTCTTGGTTCTCGTTTATCCTTTGAAATCCCTTTCCCGACGGTTTATTTTTCGGTAATAATAACATCTATACGTATTCGACTAGATTGATCATAAATTTATTTCGCCGAGTTTAACGAGAAATGTCGAAAATTTCACTCTTTCAATTCCAGTCTAGATAAAATTTCACGATAATAATCTCATTTTATGTACCAATCAAAAACAAAATCGATACATTTCGAACCCCTCGAAAATCTGTCATTATTGATTTAGCATTATTATATAGAAATTGCGTAGCAGAAATAAAGACCTGGTTCATGGCTTCTATCATGAAAGAAAATATAACAAACGTAATTTTAATAATCATTTCGAAAGTCCGGCCTTGCCCGATTCCATTCCCATGCGACCTCATCTTGGGCAACGTGAAAATAAAATGCGTACGTAAGGAATTCACTCGGCGAATAAATTTCACTAGATGGTTTCCAGCTACGGGCGACAGTATTTTAATTTTTTTAATTCATCTTTTACCAACCGGCTGCTATATACGATCGAGGCAACGCTGGTTATTTACGATATTAAAAAATGCAGCGCAGCGAAAAATGAGACCTGGCTTTTTTCAACGTTGTATACTTTTTTTGTTTATTTTTTCCAAAAACCTATCTCGTTTGTCGATATACTTTTTTCGAAATGAAAAAGCTAATAATATTAGATTATTTCGGACTTTTCATTTTTTTCCGTCTTAACGAACAAATAGAAAATTTATACGCCTAGTTTCACCTATACCTCCGCTTGTAAACAGGGAAAAACTTCAACGTTTAGCCATATTGATTTGATAAACATCACCGACGCAGCTCATCCCTTTCGTCACTCTTATGATAGGCTTGTTTATATACTACCAACGTCATAAATATACCTAAAAAAAACCTTCATCCGAGCCCAGCACATCGTATATTTTCGAACTTGGATGTCGTAAAAGAGCACCGTACACGCGATGCTTATCCGCCACCAAAATATGACACCGAATACAGAAATATACGGCCACGATGCGTGCCAGATTTTCTACTTCTAGACCGTATGCACAGGCTACGTTCGCTATCGAAGACCAACACTGATGGATTCGAGCTCCATGCTATTTTCGTTTGTGTATATGTTTTTAGTACGTCGCAAAATGGCGTCCGCGTACGGTCAAGATTAACCCGACGATTAAAAATTTATTTCGTACGAATTAACGCCTTTTTAAATCGACCAATCAATGGATTAACGAACTCGATAGAGCATCAGTTTGTTTCATCGGGGAAGCAAGTTATGCGACGTTAAAAAGATAAAATATTTTAATATTTGGGGAGCCTCATATGCCATACAGAAGAGTTTTGCACCCCTTCGGTCAATTCAATGGGATAATTTTTTTGAAAGGGGAGTCTTGGGGAACGTATTAAAATGAAATTCATAAAATAAAATATAAGGTTTAAACAAAATGGCACCTTTTCGAGTGACACGTGAGCGACGTTCAATTATATGGATTTTAGGGGTGAAAAAATGAATGCATGAAAAAATTAATAACAACTGAAAATATTCCAAATAAAATTCACTACATATCAAGCTTTCAACGTTATTCACGTGAAACGTAACACTAACAAGAAAAACACGGCTAAATTTTAGCCTAATATTGCTCCATGAACTTGCGATTGAGGGATTTTCCAATTTTTTGCCTTTGAGCGGAAATAAAATGGGTTTATGAAAAAATTGATAAGAAATGAAAATGTTCCAAATTAAATTCCTTACAAATTACCATATGAACATAATTTACGTAGAACTCGACGTTAACGAGAAAAACGCGAATGATCTTAGTTTGCCAAGCTTTCATATTGAGTGATTTTTCATTCTTTTGACGCTAAATCGGCAAAAAATGAATTTATAAAAAAATCTATAAACACTAAAAATATTTCTGGTGAAATTTCCAGCAGATTGTGTTATTAATGTTATTCGCATAGAACGCAACGTTGACTCTAAAACATGAATTTTTATGTCATGTTAGGCAGCTTTTTTTAGCGTTGGGCAAAATCGATCATCTCCCTTAATCGATAAATCGATTATCGAGAAAATTTCTTAATACAAAAAGAAAAATTAAATTAAATTTTTATTTTTAAATAATTTAAAATCATTTTATTTCTATATTTTTCTTTAAATTTATTTAAACAGCCATAAATTCTAATACGATTACGTTCGATTAATCGATCAATAAAATCGATTATTTTCATGAATTGATAATCGAAAAAATGGAACAATCGATTATTTTCGATTAATCGACAATATTCAAATAATCGATTAATCGATCAATAATTGCTCTTTGTTGGTAGTGTAGTGCAAAATCGATTATTTTCATGAGACGATTATCGAAAAAATGGAACAATCGATTACTTTCGATTAATCTACAATATTCAAATAATCGATTAATCGATCAATAATTGCTCTTTGTTGGTAGTGTAGTGCAAAATCGATTATTTTCATGAGTCGATTATCGAAAAAATGGAACAATCGATTACTTTTAATTAACCGAAAATATTCAAATAATCGATTATTAATCGCTCATTACTTGCTTTTTCGTTGTAATGGTCGAATATTTCTTCCTTTTTTTCACTTTCACTAGGAAAAAAGCTAGTTGACGAAGAAATTGTATATAACTAAAAACGTTCGCGATAAAATTCTCCATAAATTGTAAATCATTTTTTTTTAATAAATTTCTAAATTCATTTAAAATTTTCAAAATGGCAGTCAAGAAGCTATTTTAGGGCTTCTTTGAAAAAATTAATATTCTTTGATGTACATATTCACAGCTACAGTATTTTTGTAATTTTTCATAACGAAGTGCACAACACCCGAACCACGAAACCCCATTTTCGCGCCCTTTTGAGACTGAAAAACAATGTAAATTTTTTTTTAATACGTTTTTCATATCAATACAAGAAATAAAACCCACAAGCGTCCCACAGCTCGAGGACTTTAAATTTAAAAACCACCAATTAATCGACACAATTTACCTCCAAAAGCACACCAAGTTCATTTGAAACAACAGCATACGAAAACTTGAGCATTTCATGCGAAAGCTATTAGCTGAAAAAACTCGCCCAAAGAAGACTGTTCCTTTGACTATTACACGCATATAATACGAAAACTAATTTGCCTTTTGAGGCGGACCACTAAAGAGCTTTGTTTTTTCACCTTCTTTCGCATCGTTCGCCACTTCAACGTAGTAGAAACGGTTTGTCGGCAAGATATTCATCATGGAAAAGCCAACTCCGTATCCTGTTTAAAAGCTAAAAAGGTTATAAAGCTTGTGAACTTTACGCGAAAACCATACAATGTGTATAACTTTATTAAACTATCCGCTAAAGCAAATTAACTCGTGAAACAATTTCATTACAAAATGTCTACTTGGTCGTCGACTCTACAACGGTGTACGTAGTATATACCAAATGCATACGCAGTTTGTAAAAAGAGAAAAGACGTGATACAATTGAACCGATGCCAATAATCCGACAATTTGCTATTAAAAACTTGTATCGGCGAAATGCATTTCACTCTGCGTTTCGCCGCCTTCTGTGGCTCTTGCCCTATGCGGGATGAGCATTTTTAGACGCGAGTGCCTGAAATTCGCTACGGGCGCGTGGCCTGGCGCTATTCATGTCGGTGAATACGCGGATGCTATCGAGTTTCCGACCGCTCGCGACTTCCTAGTTTCCCCCTTTCGAGTTTCGAAGCATCTTTAAATTAAATACTTTCAAACGTGACAATATAACGATGTTTGAACACGGAAGCCAGGTGATCTTCAAGAATCTCTGTAATTTCACCGCGTTCAAAATAAAACCGCCCTTTACGAAAGGACGTTGAAAGGTCGATTTTCTGAAAGAATAACACGCTGATCTGAAAAATTGCGACAAAAAGTTAACCAACTAAACACGATACCCAGACAAAGGAATAAAAGACAAGTCACATGAAGATTAAGTTGTTCCCAAACTTGAAATAGGGGAAAATTCAACGTGAATTTCGCCAATTGACCCCGAAATTATTGTTGACAAAATGCGATATTTTCAAAATTAAAGGAGTATTAATCAGCTGCGACTCGTTTGTTTCGTGAAATAGGCGATTTTGTCAAGTAAACTTTTCATTTTTTTTGAATGTTTGAAATTTGAAGAAAAAAAAACTGGATAAACTTTTCTCATTTCCATAAAAAGTTTTCTTGGAAACATTTTCAGGTTCAGTTTTTTGAAATGTTTCGGATCACCTGCTCATTTAAAAGGTTACATTTTCGTGTTTTAAATTTGTGGAGGAGGCGAATCCTAATACAGCGATGAATTTCTTTGAAAGAAAAGAGAAAAAAAGGAGAAGAAACGCATGAAAAGTATTCAGAAAAAAGAAATATTTTTAATCCTGGAACGAATTTTTTAAACGGTAGCTTCAGTAAATTAAAAAAAAAATAGTAAAAATTATTGAAAATCATAATGAAATTGCAAAAATTGTAATATTTATGAAAAATTGTCCAAAAAATTAAATTTGCGGAAGAGGTGAATTATAATACAGCGAGAAATTTCTTTGAAAAAAAAGAAAAAATGCACAAAAAAGTATTTAAAAAAGAAATATTTTTAATTCTAGAGCGAATTTTTTTGACCGTGACTTCAACAAATTTAACAAAAATGGCAAAAATAACTGTCCAAAGAATTTCTACGTCAAACCTGTTCACTTTTCATCGCCGCCATTTTTATTTGTAATTTTTTTCATGGGCCAAGAATGAACCTGAGGATAAAAAAGTGAGTATTGTGACTGCAGTGAATCAAGGGAAATACATTCAAGATTAATTATACGTAATTTGTTCATTAATTTTTGATGTTAGCTAATAAAAAACTTGATTTTCAGAGGTTTCGCCTCAGCCCCTTCTGTCTTCTTGAATTGAATTTCGTCATAACAAAAAAATTTTCGAAAATAAATTTTGCTATAGAGAGGTTTTTTTGAATAATTTTTTGCAAAAATCACGATTTTAATTTGACTTTAATGCATTTTTGTCTCGTTAAAATAAAAAAGGATTTTATATAAAAAAATTAGTCTAAAAAGATAATTTAAAATAAATTATCTAAAAAAATTATGTTAAAAAAATTAATATGAAAAAATTATTTAAAAAAATTTTATGCAATTGAAAGTTGATTTTATTCATT
>QBDW01004098.1:0-10812 GCA_003261595.1 Maconellicoccus hirsutus
AAAAGAAACAAAAATGAAAAATACAAAATGGATGGACATGAAGCAAAAATAGTTTGCAAAAATAAAGAATGCAAGAAGGTCAATTGGATAAGTCATGAAATAAATCGCAAATAAATTTTTGATACTTGAAAAGCAGTCAAACGGGTTATTATTGTGATGCGACTGCGTCAATGGCCAAGGTCAACTGGTTTTGCCACGAAGTAAACCTACTTGATGAGTTGTTACTACTTGAAAAGCAGTCAAACGGGTTATTATTTTTGTGATGCGACTGCGTCATTGGCCAAGGTCAACTGGTTTTGCGACGAAGTAAACCTACTTGACGAGTTGTTAATACTTGAAAAGCAGTCAAACAGCTTATTTCCGTGATGCCGCTGCGTCATTGGCCAAGGTCATCTGGTTTTGCGACGAAGTAAACCTACTTGTCGAGTTGTTACTACTTGAAAAGCAATCAAACCGGTTATTTCTGTGGTGTAACTGCGTCATTGGCCAAGGTCATCTGGTTTTGCGACGAAGTAAACCTACTTGACGAGTTGTTACTACTTGAAAAGCAATCAAACCGGTTATTTCTGTGGTGTAACTGCGTCATTGGCCAAGGTCAACTGGTTTTGCGACAAAGTAAACCTACTCTACGAGTTTCTGCTACTTGAAAAGTGATAAACGGGTTATTTTTTGCGGTGGGACCACTTAATTTTCCCAAGTTTGACTGTTTTCATTTCACGAATGAATAAATCTACATCTTGATGTCTCAAATGCTCCTTGGCAATTTAGTTATCATTTTTGCTACATCTGAGAAGTTGAATAACAGCGCGACCATTGCGACCTTTACAAAACAATAAATTCTCCGATCATTGACATATGCCGGATAAAAACATGTACGAGATCTCTCTTTTTTGTGGAAACGCCTCGCACATGCTTCAGATAAAACCGCATCTGCAGCATGTACATGCCACCAAAACTACGATTTGCTGAGGGTCCGCAAGAACCATCTTCCCTTGTTCGAAAACAATATAGAAATAGTAAATCTGATTACAGTCGAGGACATACGGCGTAACGCTAAACTTTACGCCGTGTATAAAGGTTGCACTATTTGATTTATGCTATCTTGTTCAGCAGCCGCTAATTCCGATGGGGACAAAATGGGTATTTGGTAGGCCGGATTTTATTGAAGTGATACATCACGCCGATACGAACGTATTTTTGCGCTCAAGGTAATTATTTTTCACATTCTCCTTCCCTCCTATCCACATACTACATCGTGTTTCACTCGTTATGTAATTAGTTCGACCTATAGTTACCCGAGACAAGAGGGCATCCGTACCACTTTTTCATACCTATACGCTCAGATTTACATATAATCGTAAATTTCCGCGTATTTATTAATTTACCCGTTCACGTGCGATTTTCGCGGCCTTCCGAGTTCACCCCAAATAACGGCGCCGCCGTATGCCATAAAAATACATCCCACGCTGCCCGCATCCGCTTACGCGCTATATTCGCAAACTTTTCATACGGATTGACAGATCGTATATATTTGCCACTTCCCCGGGGAGTAATCTGCGTTCGCGTGCTGTTACGCTATATATGTAAGCCTAATAGCATCTTCAGCTTTGTTCTCCTGCCCCCAAACCGCTTCACCGTAATAGATCTAATTTACACAAATACTTCTTCCGCAAATTACCTGTTATACGAAACGGTAGTTGTACGAGTCTACCGAGCCAGAGAAAATTACCGCGATAAAGTACCAAACTCGAATCATCCCATAGGTGGCCTTCATATACGAGATAAGCGAATAATACGAGTGAGAATTAAGAGCGCATTTTGGGGGAGAAAATTCGCAAAAGTTGCTATCCACTTTGGGCCTAGCGAACTGCATAATTTGGGGTAGCAGTTTAAAAAAAATTGTTCAACATGAAAATTAAGCAAATAGCAATTGGCAAATTATAATCTACAAGGTGATTTTTTTTTTGAAAGATGATTTTATGAGTAATTTTCTCCTAAAAGATGTCTTAATTACATTCATTATTACTTATCACATATCAACATCGAATGGAGGGAAATCGCTAAGAAAAATTGTTTAAAATCCACCAAAAACCAAAATGAATGTATCGAGAGGATATTTCAAATTAAATAATTCATTTTGGATTTTTTTTTTTTACAGAGAAAAAAGAAAAAATAGCATATTTTTCCTTCGACAATTTGAACTTTATTGAAAATTGAAAATACCTATCTGACTTCCTCCCTTTTCGCTCCGTTCAATTAGTCCAACTATTTTTGCATTTCCCCGTCTGATTTTTGCATTCCCCCTCCCCCTTTTTGCTTCTTTTTTCAATATTTTTACACTTTTTCCCATCAACGTTTAATTTCATGTTTAACTTTTTTTCCCTCCTATTTTTCAGCACTCTTCATTTTTACTTTTTTTCCCTTCGTTTTCACATTTTCCCATTCATTTTAGAGATCTCAATTTTTGTTTCATTATTTTCCATTTTGCATTTTCCCTCTTTATCCCCCCCCCAATTTCTACATTTTTTTCTCTCCATTTTTGAAGTCTCCATTTTAAAATTTACCATTTTTGCGCTCCTTTCTTCACCAATATAAAATTTTTTCCCATCAATTTTGTATTTTTCCTTTTCATCTTTGTATTCTTCATTTTTGTTTCTTTTTTACATTTTCCCCCTCTACTTTGTACCCTCTATGTTTAAATTTTCCATTTCTGCTTCTTTTTTCACCAATGTAAATTCCCCCTCGCCACTTCTTCATTCTCTATTTTCTCTTTTTTCTCTCCATCTTGTATTTTGTCTCATTTTTGTTTCTTTCTCCACCATTTTTACACTTTTTCTCCCATTTTCGCATACTTTATTTTTCCTTCTTTTCTCCACTTTTACATTTTGTTTCTTTATTTTCGGATCTTTTTCTTATTTTTTCATTTCTGAAATATTTTTAAATGTTTTTCTTCAATTTTTACATTTTTTTCAACATTTTTGCCTTCTTTATTTTTTAATTTTTCAATTTTTTCCCTCAATTTTTACATTTTTTCCTCACGTTTCTTCTCTTCGTCAATTTTTCTTTTTTTCTTCTCCATTTTTGCATTCTTCATTTTTGCATCCTCTATTTTTCCTTCTTTTCTCCACTTTTACATTTTGTTTCTTTATTTTCGGATCTTTTTCTTATTTTTTCATTTCTTTAATATTTTTTAATGTTTTTCTTCAATTTTTAGATTTTTTTCAACATTTTTGCCTTCTTTTTTCCTAATTTTTGTATTTTTTCCCTCAATTTTTACATTTTTTCTTCACGTTTCTTCTCTTCGTCAATTTTTCTTTTTTTCTTCTCCATTTTTGCATCCTCTATTTTTCCTTCTTTTCTCCTTTTTTAAATTTTGTTTATTTATTTTCGGGTATTTTTTTTATTTTTACATTTTTTTAATATTTTTGAATGTTTTTCCTCAATTTTTACATTTTCTTTAACATTTTTGCCTTCTTTATTTTTTAATTTTTCAATTTTTTGCCCTCAATTTTCACATTTTTTCCTCACGTTTTCGCTTTTTTCCATCAATTTTTCCTTTTTTTCTTCTCCACTTTGTTTTTAATCTACTGATGGGTAAATTTGAGTATGACATCTTCGATCAAATTTCTCGCGTTTATCAAATTTTACAGAAGTTTTTACCTTTGTCGTTTTCCTTTATCGAATCTTTCAGCTCATTAAAATCCCCTCCTTTCCACCTCATCATCATGTCTATAAATCTCGAATATTTTAAATTTAGCATCGTCCAAGTAACCAACTTCACCAAACCCCTCTCCCACCTACCGCCCTACCACTTCATCTCGAGATGACTAAATCACTCTATGCTCGAACACGGATTACGCCAATCGGACAGTTTTTTCTTGCGACTGAAAAACTTTGGTTTTAATTAAACCAAAGGTTATTTTCCCACCCTCGATGATCGGATTATACCCGCATAAACTTTTTAACTCGCTAGGTTTTTCAGTCGTATTATAAATTCTAATACTTCGTCGTAGTGGCTTCTTCGGCGATGGTGGCTCGCCATCGTAATCCTCTTGCAGGTCGCCGCTATTACATCTTACCGTAGAGGTACAATCAGATTACACTTTAAAAAGGTTATTACCACGATACAAAAGCTCTAAGTCCGCGTAATTTCCGGTTATATACGTTGACGTAAAACAAAACACGATGCCTCTCCTCCGAGCAGCAAATTATTAAAAGTGCCGGCTTCTTATACCAAAGCACGGATTATCGTATGCGCAATTTTTGCCGAATAAATCCGTTATACGAATATCGTATTCAACATGGCCTCGACTACGGTTGCCATAAACGAATATTTTTTATGCCATTTGCGCCATATACAAATCCGATCTTGGTTACCCCCTCGTCGTCGTTGCGAAGCCCATACACGTACGAAAAAAATTCACTTTTCGCAACGACTACAAGAGACGCCGACCGAATGTAGTCTTCGTTATTGAGGGATTTGCTCGGTAATGCCCGCGAATTAAGTTCGCCCATAGCCGATTCATTCGCGACATTTTAAAACTAAAATGTTTACAAAACGCAATAAAACCCTCTTAAATGGGCTCGCATTGCGAGCTTTTATGACAAACGAGACACTTATGGAATATTGTTTCCCTCGTTTATTTTATATAATTTTTTTCCTTTTTTTTTCTTTTTTTAATAATTCATATTCTCTATACCAAACGAACATGGTACGTTGTACTCTTCCGTTGTTACCCCCTCGTCGTTGAGTTTCCCCTTCTATGCCCCCGGAATTGCTGGTGTAACATTTACCATGTTTTTTCTTCCGTCTTTTATTCGTAATTGTGACGTTGTTTCTTTTTGCGAACCGAGTACATGCGATAAAACTTACCCCTAAATTTCGTCTTGTTTGGGACAACGTTAGACCTCGTCGCCCATAGTCGATGTAATAAGTTCTATTATTCTCGAGTTAAGTCTTATTTTTATATCTTTCTCGTGGCGCTCGTCCGATTATAATGTTAATGCTGTAACATTATTAACAACGCTAGCGCAAAAGAAGGGCTCCTTACACCAATATTCGGTGTATTTTGCGACGGTCTCAATATAACGGCGACAGTTCCTCTTGATCGTTAATATCCTACACATAAGGAAAAAGAAAGAATCAATTAAACGATTGCCAGGCTAATGCTATGAAGGTTTTTATTCAAATCTAAAGCATTTCGCACTCACAGTATTCGAGCACCGAGCATTAAAAAAAAGACCAAAGTCGCAATTTAATTTCCGCCTCTTTTAACCAAGACACGTTGATGTTTATAGAAAATCCTCTCACATCGTGATACCATCCACGTCAGCTCTCCAAATATATAGGTCACTTTGTACGAAAACTAAGCCTTTTTTCGCCTTATTCGTTCTTCCGATGTACGAAAACACACCACGCCTAGATTCACCCCCGCCCCCACCACCGCAAGACGCCCGATGAATTAATACCGAATTTCGAGCTTCATCTAATGTAATCTGATGCGTGTCTTACGCCAATCTGACATCTACGTGTTTTAATCTGACAAGCCCTTTTTCCTCTTTCGATTTCCTGCACCAATGACGTTAAGTTTGTGTTTTTCTTTTACCATATTACTTGTTATCTTTCGATCGGCGTACATCTGTCTGATCTTTGATATATTGTATGCGAAAGCGGAAAGAAGGAAAAATTTCAAAGTTGAAGTTCCCTCGCGAGGGAAAAGGTTTTTCGGAGTATCGGCTTATTAATACACGAATCAAAGTAAAAATTATCGTGGTAAATTTCGTTGCTCGTTTTTATTTAAGTTTTGATAAATTAAGCAGTTTTCTATATTATGCAGTAGAAATGAGAAAAGAAACTAGCAGTTGATTATATTCGTTCTTATGCGTTGAACAAACAAATAGAAGTGTAAAAATGGTAATTTACTGGTAAAAACCATGATTTACTGTAAAGAATATTTACTGTATTTACCACAAGAATGGTAACGCAAGGTAAAAACGGTCATTTACTGAAGAAACGGAAATTTACGATCAAATTCTAAAAATTACCGTAAAACTAGTAATTTACTGTGAAATATTAAATTTACCGTGAATACGGTATTTACTTCAAAAACGGTAATTACCACGAAAAACCGTAATTTACTTGTAAAATGAAAATTTACCGCAAAATTACGCGAATTACCGTTAAAATGACAATTCATCATGCCACATGCAACTTACTGTAAATACGGTATTTACCCCAGAAATAGTAATTGGTTGTAGAAAAAAGAACAGTAATTACTCGTAAAATTGGGTATTTTTTAAAAAAACATCGATTCATATGAAAAATGGTAATTTCTAGTGAAGACGGTAATTTACGGTTAAGCTGTAAATTTATTGAAAATAATTGTAATTTACTGAGAATAACAGTAATTTATTCGTAAAAACGGTAATTTACCTAAAATGACCGTCATTTACTCGTAATGACGGTTATTTACGGTAAATTGGGTAATTGATTTATGAAAATTGTCACTATGAGTTGAAATGCGATTTACGGTGAATATTTGTATGCATCTCTAAATTGGTAATCCACCTCGTATTAACGGTAATTTACCATAAATATCGGTAATTTACTCGTAAAAACGGTAAATTACAACAAATAACGGTAATTTACAGTAAAATCGGTAATTAATGTATTTGTAAAAACTGACATTATGTAAAAACGCAAGTGTTCGTAAATATTTATAGGTGTCCAAAAATGGTTATCTATCCACAAAAGTGGTAAATTACCGTCATATGGGAATTTACCGTAACAATGGTAATTTCTCACTAAAACTGCAATTATTGAATTCTTCAGGTAATGCTTTTTGAAGAAATAACTACTTCATGACCAAGCTCAAAACCAAAGTAACTCGATACCAACTTTAAGTTCACATCTCAAGGTTAATGTCGTTCATATGAACTTGTGACGAGTGCGGTAACCCTTTGCGGCAATCTTAAGAGTGAAAGAACATACCACCCTTTGTTGTGATTTTTTCTCGAATATTCCCTTTGCTTTTTCATGGAAAAGAACGACGTACTCCCTCCCTCTCCTCACACCCTGTATTCGCATTTCCATTTGCATACACCTCGCGGCACGCGTTCGGCAGCGAAATCAGCTCCAATCTTCGAGCACGACACGCGTGAAAATCATTTCCACTCGGTCCCCGCGTAAAAATTTCGATTCGTTATCATCGAAAAGGCTAATAAAATTAAACGAGTTTGATTAAAATCCTCTAACTCGCGTTCCGTGGCGTTTTTCCCGTCGACGAGGGGTCGGCGTCGCTGTACGCGACGTAATTTCATAAAAGACGGCACGTCGTTGCTTCCGCGTCCATTTTTTTCTTCTTTGCGCCAACACATGCGGCGAATTTTCGTCGTCGCGTTTGCGACGAATCTCCCTTCGTTGATAAAAATAGCGAAAATATTTCACCGGAATCATTATTTACGTACGCGCGACGTATTTTTCCATTTTGTTTTTGAAAATGTTAAAAGCTTTTTAGAAATGTGGGTAAGCGTTTTTCGTGCGCTGCTTATGGTATAACTGAAATATGATACGGGAAACTTTCAAAGGTGTAATTCGGAGAGCAATTTTTAAACTCGACGCGCGTCGAGGTAAGACATTAAAAAGCTATCAGTTTTTTCCCAAGTGCTCAGATCATCATACGGAGGAATGTTCCCAAGGGATGCATCACAGGTCTGCAACGTACAAAGGTGTACCGAACGTGTAGTTTTTATATTATAGGTATTTGGTTAAACTTGTTTCCTCTTTTTTTTTTTCGCTTTCTTGCGTGCAACGCGTTTTTTTCCCTTATTTTTTTCTCGCTTCTGTATAACGCATTCACCTTTTAAAAATATCTATTTCAATTTTCCATTCTTAATATTTTCTCGCGCGCGAAATACTCTCTATATACTTTTTACTTTTTCAATTTGCCATATTCTTATTATCTCGCGATTCGATGCTCTTCATTTACCGCCTTCCTGGCTTCTTGACACCCGACCACATAAGGCTAAATGAAAATTCCTTCACGTCGTCGAATTCTCTCGCCTTTATACTTTTCGTCATATATATTCCCCGGAAAGTATATCGTTACATAATATACATCGACGAAATATATATAACCCATCACACATCCTAAACCCTCACCTCGGCCCTTTAAATCCTACCCAACGATATAAATTTATTCCGCAATTTTTGACGACGGCGACGACGACGCGTTCGAGAAAAAAGCTCTTCGCGAAGTGAGCGTGTTGTGTATATGGAAAAAAAAAGAAGGAAAACCCAGCACTATATACGAAAGTGGAAACGGAAATGACTCAATTATATGGTACGTTAAACATTCATGAAATATCAGTAATATTTTCTCTCCATATGCAACAATATTAAATAATTTCATTTATAAATTATTCATATAACTAGTTTATTGCTTTTTTCTATTTAAAAACAAAATAGCGAAAAAGGCCGATACGCGGGAAGTAATTTCTTTACGGGGAAAAATTCTGAAATTGCGTTCATCAAATAAAAACGAAATGTTGTAGGATGTTTCATTTCTCTTGAAATATTACCGCGCGTAAGGCGTTTTATCTTCGCTGTACATTTTTGTTTATTAAAATCGCCTTAGTCGTTGAGATACAAATGGGTGGAATTTTTTTCTCGGAATTTTTTTTCCATTGCGACGACTTGTTGCTGACGAATTTTCGCATGAAATTCTGAGCACGAATAGATTTCTCCAACTGGTGTAGAAATTTCACGAAATTGTGAAATTTATAAGGAAATGGGACAGCTGGCGTTTGCAGATTTGGAAATTACAGGGAGGATGAGTGTGAAAAGAGAAGCAGGAGGGGGTGAATTTTACCAAGTCATTTTAGCTCGGCTTGAATTTTTTTTGTGATGAAATTTATTCCAAGTTTTTCGAATAAATTTGATTTACAAGTTACAAAAGTACGAGTAATTAAGAAACTTTTAAAAATATGAAAAAAAAATTCTACGAATAGATATTTTTAATCCAGGAATATGTTTTTGAAGAAAAATGAAATTAAACAAAATGTAAAATATCTTCGTGTCCGCGCTAAAATGATGATTAAATGTAAATACATAATAAAACATAAAAATGTCTTCATCACCGATAAGTCTAAAAAATTGTAAATTTCGTTTAACTTTTTTAACCCAGCAAAATTAACGGAGGAATTTTTAAGCGATTTGTGTTTTCATTTTAGTTTAAAATGTCCATCAAAATTCAGATAATTCACTTTGAAATCAAATTGGATGGTTTTGGATTCGACCTGTTTTACGATAGGAAAATGAAATCCAAAGATACCTATTTTTGCTGATCTGATCATTGTTATTCAAAGTCGTCGCCAACGTCGTCAATTTTTTTATAATTTTTATCAAAAGTACAGATTTTCTCCTTTTTTGAAATTTTTTCTGTAATAAATTTGGCCTTCTTGATTGAGGGGGCGAGGGAGATGGTCGAGTTGAGATATTCTGAAAATTTGGTAAAAAGGTTGTGATATTTCAAGAAAAATCTGTCAGGTTTCCTGTGAGATAAAAATTTCTAAATTTCTATCTTTTGAAGCTATCGACTTTTTTGAACTAAAAAAAAATTCGTTGATAATTTTGAACTGATTATGAATAGAAAAATTTTTATTCTTTGGAGTCATCGACTTTTTTGACCTTGACAAAAATATTTTGAAAAATCTTGCAACTTACTCGTATTTTGAATAAAAAACTGCATATTTCGAGAAAAAAATGTTGATTGAAATGAGTTGAAAATTTCCCGTAAAGTTTGGTTAAAAAAAGTAAAAAGTAAGTAAGTAAGTAGTGAAAAAGTAGTGATTTATCAAAAAAATTGTCAAATTCCCTGTGAGAAAAAAAAATTTTAATTTTGATCTTTTAAAGCCATTGACTTTTTTGACCTTGACAAAATTATCTTGAAAAATCTTGAAACTTATTTTGAATAAAAAACTTGCATAATTTATAAGTCGATAGATCTCGAAAATACTGTGTTGATTTAGGGGGGAAAGGGGGAGAGGGGTTGAGTTGAAATATTTCTGAAAATTTGGTGAGATGGTAATGAAAAATTCCAAATTTTTATTTTTTCGAGTCATCGACTTTTTTGACCTTGACAAAAATATTTTGAAAAATCTTGCAACTTACTCGTATTTTGAATAAAAAACTTTGCATAATTCATAACTCAAAATTGCAAATTTTCATTTTTTGCAGTCAATTTTCGAACTAAAAAAAAATTGTAAAAAGTCTTAAATTTATTTTGAATAGAAAAAAATTACCCAAAATATGAAATACGAATTTTTTTGGTATTTCTGATTTTTGTATGAAAAGCGACAATCGAATAGCGAAATCCATCCAACTCCTTAGCTGTGAATTTTCCAAAATGATCTCGAATAAAAACCCACCCTCCTCCTCATCACCGAATATCGGCAAAATCACCCTCATATACTCGCCGGCCATTTCTATCTCGCATTAATCTCCCTCCAAAGGCCCTACGAACCAGTTAAGTTTAAAATTAATTTCCGGCGTATTCGCGTATACGTCCGATAATCCTACCATAATTCATGTTTTTATCACTCGCCAACGCTTCGTTCGTGTACGCTGACACCTCTAAATATTTTGTTAATTTCACGGTCGGCTGACTCGACGGAACCTTGGTAAAAATAACCGACCTCGGTTAAACACATACCCGCCATTGACCGCATCCACTGATAAGTACCATAAATTTACACTAAAGATGCATCTTGGAACCCTCTACGGGTCGAAAAAAACCTCGGGTTATCTCGAGT
>QBDW01004103.1:0-11344 GCA_003261595.1 Maconellicoccus hirsutus
AAAACAACAACAACAACAACAACAACAGAGGAAAAGGGACGTTTAATCGAACCAAACGAAACCGAACAGAAACGATGAAACAAACTAAAACCAAATGTTGCGAGTATATTCGATCGAATAACCGAAAGAACGAGCGAAACAAGCAACCAACGCAGACGAGCACGCAACCGGTTGTTAAGGCGCGTAAATGAAATCCGCGACTATCATCTACCAAACATACTCGCGGGTCGAAGAAGCCGAAAGTCGAAACGGAGAACAAATTTACTGCGAAGAACGAAGAAGGAAGAACGAGTTACCTGGAGGAACAACGACGACTACGACGACGACGACGACGACGACGACGACGACGACGACGACGACAACGACGCGCCGATATAATATGTAATAAGCGTACCTACGTCCATCCATCTGGCGTCTATTCACGCTGCTAAAATCCGCATCTACGTAAGTACCTATGTACGCGTACTGGTACGCTAACACTACAAGCATACCGCTGCGTACGTCTACGTACAACGTACGAGTACATTGGTAGCAGGCACTAGGCACTAAGTGGTCAGGTACTTGGATTAGCTAGCTACTGCAGCATGTTCAATAGTGCATAGGTCGATAGGTGTACACATAGTACTTGGACTTACTACGAGCCACATAGGGCGTAACTGGAAATTGTATACCGCTAAGTAGCTAGCTACTAGCTAGGTATAGATAGAGGTACTAGCTGCTGTGATTGTACAATGTACATCTACGAGTACACTTGTCTTACACTGGTGTAGTACGCAACACGGTCGCGCTTAATACTCGTATCCGTGAGCTCTAAAATCAGCAGAAATTTTGCGTACCTCGTACAAAATGTAATTTGTGATTGTGATCGGGTAATCGAACGTGCAAGTGTACGAGAAGCGCAATGTGATTTGACACTGCAGTCAACGCCGTTGCCGCTGCATCAATAAACTGGTTCTCATTACGCGGTAATGGTGGCGACGCGGTGCGGCGCAACGCAGCGTAACTTCATATCACCTACACCACTATCGCATTCACGCGTATTGATCGTACCTACCTAGTACCTACCTACCTACCTACCTACCTACCTACGAACGAACGAACGCAGAAAGGGAAAATAACGTACGTAGGTATTTCATTTTCCTAAAAAGCGACCCGACTCGACCCCACTTGATCCGGCTTATAACCCAACGTAACTTGGCTCGACTCCTAATCAGACACGTACCGGCCGAAAAGGCGTATCTAACTAAAAATAAGCTGGCAGAGTTTATTTTAGAGAGAGTTAAAAACTCATAGCCGATCTTTTTACCGTTACGCCGCTGTTATCAACGTCAGTTAACCTATGTGGGTCTACGTAGATAATAGATATCAGTGACGCAAAAACCAAATTCGTCGGGTGGATACTGGATACTGGATTGCTGGATGGATACGCTACCTCAGTACCTAGTACCTAGCTAGAGCTACCTACTACCTGTACCTACCTACAAACAAACAATGCCGGATCAAGGTATTTCGCGCCTGAGGCAGTTTTTTTTCAGGACGCGACGCGAAAAATTTGGTTTTCTCAGTAAAATAGAATGCCTTACCGCATCTCCTCCTCCTCCTCCTCCTCCTCCTCCTCCCCCAAATAACAACGTTCAAATTGAAAAAATAATAAGTACACGATTACATATTAGCGGCATTTGCCAGGTAATTACGAAGTCTAACGTGACGAAATGCAGTGATGAGCGATTGTAGTTCGTAGCCGTAGCGTACACCGATATGCTACTCAATATTTCTCTCAGCATTCCGCGCACCTAAGGAACATCTTGACAGCGCACCTTCGCGGCGCGATGCCGTCGATGAAAAGTACTTACTTTGGAAAGCCTTCTCAAACAACTAACGCCTACGGTTCTAGCAACAGCTCGCTGATAGTCAGTATAGTTTTTAGCAGAAATTTCTCACGAGCCGCCGTGTCATCGTCTCTCTCTCGTGTACCTTTTCAATAGCTCTCGCGGTATTCGTACCTGGAGAAGGTGAGCCGCGTTACGGTATTCCGGTATTCGACTACGTCTACGGCTACGGCTACGGCTACGGCTACGGCTACGGCTACGGCTATGGCTACAGATATAACGCAGGCGAAGGCGTTGGTGCGGCGTAACGGCGAGAGCTTCAGCGTATTTATTATGAGATGCGAGACGTTCTACGACTACAGCAGCAGCAGCAGCAGCGCCAGCAGCGACAGCGATAGCCAAATGTATTTATGCTTGGGTACGTTATTAGGTATACGTTCGTAGTTACGCACACAAACGCATTTAAGA
Source organism: Maconellicoccus hirsutus (assembly GCA_003261595.1). NCBI lineage: Eukaryota > Metazoa > Arthropoda > Insecta > Hemiptera > Pseudococcidae > Maconellicoccus > Maconellicoccus hirsutus. Next base: position 2,298 of record QBDW01004103.1, read on the forward strand.
AATACAATAATGTGAAATAAAAAAAGTAGGAATAGGTAGTGGCTGGGTAAGTAATTAGGCGTGTTTGAAAGTTAACGTTAAACGATTAACGAGTAGGAGGTGTAGATACGAGTGCAAAATTCCTTTTCGTTGCCAACGAATACGCATTTGAAATTACGAAAAAATTAAACTCGCTTACTTTCACTAGAAATTTATTCAACTTTCGTGGTATTTCGCAATTCGCCGAATCGCTTCTCTTTTCCGGCGCCACTGACGCCGCTGTGTTGTTTACAGGCAGATTGTCGTAAAGCGCTTATTAAACTTGGCGCCTCTGCCTATTAGGCCTAACTAAATATTTATAAGGTTGCCAACGCGTATTCGCATTCATCTCGTCTTATTGGGTTGGTATTAAAAATGTTAAATCCATCGCGTACGTAATGTTTATCTTCCTTTGCTTTACTCGCACATACAGTACATCTACGAGTACATACTATACGTATGTAATAACACAAAAAAATAGTGTTGTCCATATCGCTACGAGTACATAATTATAATGTGTGCTCGTATTGTTTTAAGATATACGTACTACACATGGATGCACCTACTCGTACATACGAGTATATACGTAGTACGTAGCGTATCAAGTTACCAACTACCAGTGGCTGCGTGTACTCGTAGTAGATGTACCATGTACTAGTATGCTATGCTGTCACTACACAAAAGTCAGCTACACTACACATGTGCGCAGGCGTACCAAGTAGGTACAGGTCGACTAGGTAGGTAGGTACCTAGTACCTGCCTACCTACCTAGTACCTACCAATCAACCAACCACCTATTCTGCCACCGTTATTACGTACGCGGAAGTTGCCATTCTTACTTTTTTTTCCCTTCTTTCTTTTCAAATTTACTCTCTAATCAGTTGTTATAGGTATACTTTCCCATGTCTGATTACCTTTCTTCGATTGTGTCACTGTTTACAATTACTCATACATACAATAGGGTACGCCCAACAGTAACCGCTGCCATTGTCTTTAGATAAGAATGGTGTAACGACGTCGCGTCGCGTCGCATCCGTCCCGTCCCGTCCCGTCCCGTCCCGTCGATTTACGCGACGCAACGTCTTCTCCCCTTTTTCCGTTAGGAGCGTGTGAAAATTCCCGTTCAATTTCGATTTTTTAACTAAGAGGAAGAAAGCGGCTACTTCAACACCGTGTATCTGTATCTGCATCTGTATTGTGTACTCGTAGGTATCTATCGGTAAACGTGCTTTTCAAAAATAGACACGAATATACGCGCATTTATTCATACCTACTAACCATGAAATGTACAGATCACGGGTTCGGGTATTTTCTTCTAATAATTAAAATGAAGAGTTTACTCATAAACTCGGAAGAGAGGCAAATAAATACGCATTTTCATTAAACGCGAGGACGTTAAATATCGATATTCGCCGACAATAATCAGAAAATGAGCACACTTCAGTTGTTACGCATACTCGTATTTCCTAAAAAGATTAGAAGTGTTATCGTTAATACGGATATTAAGACGGGACTGCGTGCGTAGTGGGTTGCGTAACCAATTTTTGCGGGAAAAAGTACTAAAATCCCCATAAGTAACTGCCCGCTAAAATTGCAATATTGTAGAATACCTACTCGTATCACTCTGTACGACGAACAAGCGTAGGCATGTTTTAAGATTATGAAATTTAGCAATTTTTTGATCCTAATATTCTTAAATATACGCCTGTTTGTCGTACACAGCGAAATTCTGTAAATTTAATTTTCGTGGGCAGTTACAGGGATTTAAGTGCTTTCTCCTGCGAAAATTGTGTATGCAACCCGCGACACCCGTAGTCACGCCTTAACCAAAAAGTACTTCGGTGAGCACGCGTTATTTACGAATTTCTTATATTTACCGTGTTGCATACCTAATGTTAATTGTATTCTAATTCTGAGGTTAGAGATCACCTGGTGTCCTCAATCACACCAGATGATGTTTCGTGCAAAGTCGTCACCCGACTGGCACGAATACGAAAGCTTAATGAACTGCTCTACGTAAAAATTTCTTTATTAGTCATTTGTACGAAAAATTACAAACATACGTATACTGTATGTACATAGAAAACATGAGTAAAAATTGAGAGTAGGTAAAAAAGTACGAAAATTAATCTAGTACATGATCATAATATGTATACTACGTACAAGTACTTACCTACCTACCTACCTACCTACCTACCTACCTACGTACTGTACTCGTATAAATACAACATAGAGTACGATGAGCTACGCGCGTAAAAAATTTGAAAACATATTTGTACGCGAGTAATACGTAAGGATTTTTTTCATTTTATTATCATTAGGTAGGTAGTAGGTAGAGGTACTAGGTAGCCTAGGTAGGTATGTACTATCAGTACGTACTAGATAGTGTTTTCGGGAATTATGCTATTCGGTTACGTAATTGAAAACGTAGACAAATATGTTCAGGTACAACCACCTAGTACCTAGTACCTACAGTACAAGGTAGATATGACGAGTACGAAAGTCTATCTCAAATAACAGTGAACAAAAACACGATAATTATTATCTCATTTGAGAAGTGAATTTTCACGTAATGTAACAATACTACAGAGCAATACGAAATCAAGTACGTAGTACGTACACATATAAACCAAGGGCTGAATTGATTCCCGTCAACATGTGATGTGTGCACCTATACAGTATCTGCTTACCATATCTTTCAATTCGATTCGTTATTTAAACAGGTAAATAAATGCGATAATAAGAATTTGTGAGTTGTGACAGACGACCTTAGCTAGGTAGTAGATAGAGGTACCTAGTACCTACTACCTAGTACCTACTATGCGGCTAGCTGGCTAGTTGGCTACGCGAGTACGTACGCAGCAGACATACCGAATGTCCGGTCGTTCATCAAACCTTCAGCAAATTAAATTACTTTTTCTTTCTACGATTTTACGATAAGAATGGTAGGAAAGGAATGACTTGGCGAACAACAATATGGAATTGCATATCATTCTTTCGAATAAAACGCCAAATTCACCGTTTTATCAGCCGCCGCTCTTTCTAGTCAAAAAAATGAAATTCGTTTTTACAAAAAGCCGCGAACACCAAACATCCGGTATGATAACGGTACGAGTAAACCAGCGCACACAAATTATGCGACATACGGCGACGGCGTTACAACAATTTTTTCTTCAAATACGTAATAAAGTAGAAGGAAAACAAATGAAGAAGAAAAAAAAGTAGTAATAAGACCAGTCAATACATACCTACAGCGCATACGTAGGCATTACACACCACTACACACTACATACTACATACTACATACTACATACATATGTATACCTATGTACGCATCTTTTTAATTAATACTGATACAATTAACGATATGAACGGTATCGTTTGAATTCAAGCGTTAATCTCCGTTTACGTAACTAGTGTCAACATCAACTGTAGTCTATAGTCCTGGCCTGTGCGGTGGTGGACCCGAAATTACCAACCCCTTTTTTTCTTTTTCCTCTTTCTCCTTCTCCTTCTCCTCCGCCTCCTCCTCTTCTTCTTTTTCTTCTTCTTCTTCTTCTTCTTCTTCCAAGTTGACTCGCGCCTTTTTTAGAATATGCTTCGTTTCGAATATCTGTTTGAATATCGCCTTTTCCATGCGTTTCTTGTTCTTATTAAGAGTGGTCAATTTACCAAGCGTATCTTCTAGTTCTTTTTTAGTCAGAGACAGCTCGCGCTTCAAACGTTGATTTTCTTCTTCTAAATTGATGATTTCGCCACGTATTTCTGTGCCGGCCGAACGAAAGAATTTCGTCAAATCACATGGTAATTTAAAATGAAAATGAAGAAAAACAGCGGGCCTGCGAGGAGGGAGCGGGGACTACAAAACGGCAATCATACTTACTGGTTTCGCCACCGTTTCCGCTGTCAAATTCGAAGCTAGAATTTCTTCCGTGATCGCTGTCGATGCCGAGATCCGGCGAGGTGGCGCTGTTTTCATTCGAGTTGGAGCGCTTTCTCGAATACGTCATTTTCTGTAGATAATAAAAACGTACGATAAATTGAAAAACACGTACTGTACGTACGTCTACGTAATGTATGTATGTCTATGTACCATGTACTATGTACTATGTACGTCTACGTATATGAACGAAAATGGTAATTTCCACCAAAAAAGTGATATTGGCTAGCGAGTAAGGTAGGGGGAAATCTTATTTCGTAGAAATGCGTTTGACGTTCACAAAAAATATTGATTTCCACTTATGACGCTCAGCGACACCCCCACATCTGAAAGCTGTTTTTATTATTTTTTATTTTACATTTCAAATCATGTTGCAAAATAGTGTGACAATAATTATTGTGATTGACGAATGATGATAGGTGATTACGATTAGGTATTAGGAAGGTAGTATAGCCAACTAGCCACTAGCCACTAGCCACTAGCCAGTAGGTAGAGCTAGAGGTACATCTACATACAGTAGGTTGCTGGGTAGTGGGTACGTGGGTACGTGGGTACGGGCAGCTACTAGCTAGTAGCTAGCAGAGTCCTGCAAGCTACAGTTGCGTTCAGAACGCAGGTTCAATTCGTGAACGAGCGTTTAGAGGACGCATACGACGACGAACAGTTCACTCGTTGCACGCGTAATTGCGTACGCATGAAACATTATTCACCATTCAACTTCCTACATGTACGAGTATAACGAACGAAAAGGCGACGCGACGGTTACGTTCATGAACTATGTAGTTCGTCTTAAAAACTCGAAAAAAAGGACAAAAGAAACGATTGAAAAAGTTTTATAACTTTTTTTTATTCTCTAAAATGCGTTAATGTTGTGGAAATAAATAAAATACGTAAATTCGAAAAATGGAGATGATTAAAAATCCTTGGGGCTTTAAAAAAACAACGAGTAACAAATTAGGGCATTTGTAGTAGGTAGTAGGTATAGGTATATAGGTATAGGTACCAATACAAATGATTTGCATACGTCGCGTCGCGTCGCGTCGTAAGCTCCGAATTTTCGATATGTAACTAATTTCATTAAAAACTTTTATACTTTTTCAGGCAACTTTTTATCAAATTCACAGCAAATTGGGAAGTGCTCCGGTAATCGGCCATTGACAATTGTGTGCCCAATAATCGGCATAGTTGGAAAAAGGCTAATACAAACAGTACTGTTGCATCTAGCGCTATGGAAAAAAAATTAATACTGAGATTTCGAACCTATATATTTCCTACTCATACTTCATACTAACTTTATACTGTCCAGGAAACTTTTTAAATCTACGTACGTATATTGAACACTTCTCATTGGCTCGTGGTAGTACCCTCCCTTTTGCGCATTTTGCGTGTGTTTCATGTCATGACAAGTATAAATGAAAGCGCTATAAACTCAAGTAAGTACAAATTAATACACAAAATAATATTTTATATTGATTAGTAGACCTTTTCTCTACCTTTTGCAATTTTTTATGGTCATTTTCTAAACGTAAATCTATTTAAAATGATCAAAAATGAAAAGCCGATAACTAGAGTACACTGAACGAAGTACTTGCCCGATTACTGGAACACTATTCAAATTTTTCAACTTTAAATTAATCAAGATTAAATGTAATTGATTAGTATGCAGCAGTTTAAAAAAAAAATACGTAACCTACATTTTGATGAGATGAAACTAAATTTCAGTTATTGGCATATAATTTAATTTAATAAGTACTATAACTTTTAAATCCTACATTTAAAAAGCCGAACACTGGTGAGCCGATTACTGGAACTCACATTTTAACCATAATTTTTAAAGTTTTTAGAATGACTCCAAAATTTCTGTATACTGAAACGGATATGAAAAAAGCAATGGAAGATGTTAAAAATGGTGCAAAAACGATTTATAATGCTGCAAAGGCGTACAACATTCCTAGAAGCACCCTGGATGACAAAATTAAAGGTAGGGTTCCGAAAAATAGAAAAATGGGTCCGAATTCCGTACTCTCAGCCGCTGAAGAGGAACATTTAGTCAAATGGATACTACAACTTTCTAAAAGAGGATACCCGGTGACAAAAGAGCAACTTTTAGAGAATGTTAAAAAGCTTGTAATTGAACCAAAACGCACCAACCTTTTTAGTACTAATGATAAACCTGGAAGAAAATGGTATGAGTCCTTTTTAAAGAGACATCCTCGTTTGAGCGCATTTCATTTACTGATATTTTGGAAAATGTTCAACACCTTCAGCTACCGAAAGAATTCAGAGGAAAGTTTTATTTCGAAAAGGATATAATTTTGTAAATATTTGTATTATTGTATAGATGTTATGCTTACGTATTAATGTTATGTTTTTTTTAATAATTTACATCATTAAAAGACGTCATTTTTTTAATAAATCACTTATACATTTGAACATTTCACTTAATTTTGTACGTTCGATCAACGGAGCAATTTTGACGATTACGGGAAAACGAGTATTTTTCAAGTTTTTGTTCGATAAACGTAATTTTGGGCAAAATAAAATGAGTAAACTGAAAAATAGTAGTAGTAGTAGTAGTAGTAGTAGTAGTAGTAGTAGTAATATCTGTATTGCTTGTACTGTCCATATGGACATCTAAAGCATAGGGATTTATAGATTATTGTTTTTAGTTTATTAAATCAAAAAATTTTTTCCTTTTCAGACGTCTTGTATGGATGTTGCAAAAAAAAAAAAAAAAAAAAAAAAAACGGCAAAAATGACGAAAATTGCGCGTTATTTGCGATAAAGTATAGAAATTCTCGCGCTCGCTCCATTTAGTCAATTTTCCGATTTAAATATCGTTGCAGAAGGAGAGGGGTAGGAGAGGGAGGGGGAGGGAGAGTGGGTGGTGGGAATCTTTTAGAAAAAAATTTTGAAGCCTTGGCATCGACACCGCTGCGAGCCGCTCGACAAAACAACGCGGAAAGGGAAACTCGTACTCGTACTCGTACTCGTAATACTAACCCCGATACGATAATGCGTAGCGTTGCTATCGTCCACGACGACGACGATGGCGGCGTCGTCGTCTTCTTTATCGTCGCGTTGATCGTTCAATACGTTTAAGTGATTTTCACAATCGGTTATCCAGGTTGCGGCTGACGTGGAATGGAAGAGGTTGGTTTTATTCGAACCAGTCGGACTACCGGGCGCTGAACTGCCGTACGAAGTAGACGCTGGCGGCGCAGGTTTTGCGTAACTAGGGCTAGTCGGAAGAGAGCACGACTTTTGCAGGTGTTGCCGCCGTTGCTGATCACAAAGTGCCGCAGCATCATCGAGTGCCAAACGAGCCGAAACTGGAACACGCTGCGACGCGGAAAAGAACATTTTACCAGTATGGCGCGCATTTGAGGTTGCGGTCGCTGTCGCTGTCGCGGTCGCGGTCGCGGTCGCGGTCGCAGGCAAAGGCGACGTAGCTCGCGACGAGTCTTCGGATGTGGGGCCAAAATCGAAATCGAAATCGAAATCGAAATTCGATCGCGTAACAGTGGCCGTCGTTTGCAAACGTGCTAAACGCGTTTCCAATTCTTTATTCGCCACTTCCAATTCATTTACTCTTCTTTCCAGCTGACATTTTATACTTTCCAGGTGATGCACCTATTGCACACGCACATACCGCATTCATCAGATATACGATTAGGTATAAATACGTACATACTCGTATGTATTGTTGCCACTTTCTTCGCCAGGACCGGGTATACATACGCGTATATCGTCCTGACGACCTGAGAGCCGGAATTTCTACAACAGCAACAGCTACTGCTACTGCTACTGCTACTGCTACAGCTACAGCTACAGCTACAGCTACAGCTACAGCTACAGAAACAGCAGTGAGGAGAATAGGCGGCACTACCAGAGCCAGAGGGCTATGGGCAGGTAGGCAATCTAGGCATTAGGCAAATAGACAAATACGTAGACGCGCAGTCCCAAACGTATTCGTCTCTGCGCAACGCTACTAAAGTGAGCGGCTATATAGCCTACGTACAAATATTGCGGCGCGGCAGCACACTCTACGGCTCTGTAGTAAGTTCGCAGTTCGCATGAACTAAATCTTGTTACATACTGTATATACGTAGTATAAGAGGGCGCATACGAAAAGGGACCACTTGGCCAAAATCAATATTTTACAGTTCTATTCGATTCTTGAAGGGTTTTTTACATAAATTTTATTAAAAAAAAAAAAAAAAAATCGAAACCTTGGCCAAGTGGTGCCTTTTTGTATGCGCCCTCACATACAGTATGTACGTATGTAGCTAAGCTATGTACTAATAGCGGAGAACTACTCGTATTCGTACTGTTTGTATACGGTATACGAGTACATGTACGTGTACGTGTACGTGTACGTGTACGTCTACGTGCAGTATGTGAGGCTCGGACGTAAATTTGCGCACGCTGACGTTGCGAAGCGAATTCCGACTTTCCGAGATCCGATTTCGGAACCTCGAACCTTTCCCTAATTCCTATTCTGATCAGTTTTCCTTAATACGTTTACACGTAGTTGACTGTACGGCAAGGCGTAGGCGTAGGCGTAGGCGTAGGCGTAGGCGTAGGCGAATTTTCGTGCGGGCCCCACGAGGTACGCTTACTCGTATGTACGCGTATTTACATACTGTATACGTATGTATAACTGCGCCTTTAAACAAACTGTAGAGTGTAGAGTGTAGAGTATAGAGTATAGAGTATAGAGTGTGCCGCAAAACCTGGTGAGTATAAATCCCAAAACAGCCGCTGCTTTTGATAACGTTGCGCACAGGCAAATGTGTTTGGAAGCGTGTGCTCATTTGCCTACACCTGTTACACCTGTAGCTCGGGTAGTGCCTAAAATGACACGCTGTTGCTGTTGCTGTTGCCGTTGCCGTTGCCGTTGCCGTTGCCGTTGCCGTTGCTGTTGCTGTTGTAGAAGTGCCGGCGCCGGCGGGTCTCAGGTAATCTCTATCGTATCATATCACCGGACCTCGCAGACATAGTGGTTGGTAGCAATAGGCATACGACCGTACATACCTACGAGTATGTACTTGTAGTCTTGTACATACACATTACACAGTACACGACA
>QBDW01004114.1:0-14899 GCA_003261595.1 Maconellicoccus hirsutus
TGAATTTCAAATTCTGCGATTTCGTCGAACGTTCGAGATACAGAGCGGTGTTTCTGAAGCATATACAAATATCAATCGCCATCAAGTATTTCAAAATAACCAGCATTAAACGCAAGTAACACTCGATGATATCATAGTATTCCAAGGGAGGTTCCCAAAAATCCGCCATCTCGTTGATCATGCACAAGTAAATCAAAAACAAACAAAAACAATACACCGTTAAGAATTTCGTCGCGAACCTCTGTGGAGATTTACTTCTGCAAAATTTGTAAAAATGGATTAAAAGGGGTACAAACGACACAACACTTAGTGCTGAAACCGTAATGAACTGCAGCGAAGATATAAATGTCATTTTTCAATTTATGCTCGAAGTATTTTAATCACGTCAATGAAAAAATTACACCTGGCAGGTCTGCAAGAAATACCACTACCGAAACCACTCTTCGAGAGCAATTCAATTAATTCACAGATGAAAATAAATCGCCAAACTGAACAGGTCACAAACTCGATGAAAAAATCAACAAGCGAATTGAAAATACATCGAATTGGAAACACAATTATTCCTCAATATTTACCAAATAAACCCATTCACATTTAACACCCAACAACCCACTCAAGCTTACGCACGATGTTTGGTCTTCAAGTTTGGCAATTCCGAAGAGCAAAATCAACAGCAATACTCTCACCAACAAAACAGAAAATTGAACCGCAAACAAAATTTTGCGGTGACGTGTGCAATTACTTCAATTGAAAAAGCTTAAGTACGAGTACACTCAAAAATTTATTATGCCTCTAGGTCGCGTCATCCTTATGTACCTTGTGATCTTAACATAAATCACCTCAAGATACTCTGAAGCATATCAGCAACGTAAGCAGAACTGCAGAAGTGCCTTCGATCTCCTACCCTAGTCTCATCTCCAAGCAACCGTTACGACTCCTTCACTGACTCACATAGGCTCCACTGTGACATTCCTGAACGTATCCTTCTTAAACGTGAAAAACACCGCGATAACCAACCCCTCGGACGAAACACCCACACTGACTATATTTCGATAATACAAGCTCGCGTTATCTTCGAGTCTCATCGTGATCAAGATCAAATCCGCAACATCAAAAATACCCGAAAATCCGCCCATGATCACCAACAAACGCACATGTAACGCGAAATTATCCCACAAACTCGCCTTATCAATGCTGGCCTGCTTCAGGTACCACAACGCCAATACATTCGGAATAATTCGTGATATACGGATGCTCAAGAGAATTTGCATAAACAACTCCTGGGCTGCATACCAGTCCTCTAACCACTCCAAATAAATCACCGGCGATGCGATTATCAAAGGTAAAACCACACCGATGATACAGTACACGATGAATTTCAAATTCTGTGATTTCGCCGAACGTTCTAGATACAACGCTGTGTTTCTAAAACACACGCAAATATCAATCGCCATCAGGTATTTTAACACGACCACCATCAGACGCACATAATATTCTGCGATCTCGTAGAATTTCAAGGAAAACGGCAGAAATCCCGAAAATGTGTAGAAATAGACTATGCTCAAAACAAAGCAATACACCGTTAGATATTTCGTCGCGAACCTTTGCGGAGATTTACTTCTGCAGAATTTGTACAAATGTATCAAAAGGAGTACAAACGACATAACGTTCAGTGCTGTAGACAATAAGAACAAAATCACAAGAAAGTACATCACTTTTAATTCAACGTTGAAGTCGAGGGAAATTGTTCACTTGGTAAGGTGACACGACACACCACAACTCCAACACAACAGAAATAATAATTTAGGAGCTTTTCATGTAATACAATTCACGGATGAAAATTCATCACGAAATTCAATCATGTCACTACTCCAGCAGAAAAATTAACAAGTCGATCAAAAATACATTGTCATTTTCCATTGGAAAAATCATTATTCTTAAAACTTCACCGAACACATCAACAGGAACCTATCTCATTTTATGCACGAAGTTCGCAATAAATACGCAGCTTTCCAAGTGGGTAACTCTAAAGGGTAAACAATCACATTATCTTCATTCCTCATATAGGTACTCGAAGTCCTCGAATCATGAGCCACCAGCAATTCCTTGAAACACTCATTGACTACTCAACTTTTAATTTTTGCCCATTTCGAAAAACACTCGGAACAATCATATCAGCCACATAATCGAACGAACACTCCTCACCAGCTCTGTTCGATCGCTTAACGACCACGATGACTCCATCACCAACTCACTTGACCGCCTCGGCGACACATCTGAATGTATCCTTCCTAAACGTGAAACACACCGCGAACACAATCCCTTCGGCCGAAAACCCAACACTGACCACGTTTTGAAAGTACACGCTCGCATCATCGGTCATTCCCGTCGTCAACAAAATCAAATCTGCGACATCGAAAACACCCGAAAATCCGCCCATGACCACCAACAAACGCACATGTAACGCAAAATTATCCCACAAACTCGCTTTATCGATGCTGGCTTGCTTCAGGTACCATAACGCCAACACAAACGGTATCATTCTCGTTATACGAATGCTCATGAGAACCAGCACGAACCACTTCTGGGCCGCGTACAGGTACCCCGACAATTCCAAGTAAATAATTGGCGACGCGATAATCCAAGGTAGAACCACACTGATCATACAATACACCATGAATTTCAAATTCTGCGATTTCGTCGAACGTTCGAGATACAGAGCGGTGTTTCTGAAGCATATGCAAATATCAATCGCCATCAGGTATTTCAGCACAACCACCATCAGACGTATATAATATTCGGCGATCTCTACGCATACCATCGGCAGATTAAAAAAATAGATAATTGTGAAAGAATACACCAAAACCAAACTGAAACAATACACAGTCAGAAACTGCGTCGCGAACCTTTGCGGAGATTTACTTCTGCAGAATTTGTACAAATGCGTTAAGAGGAGCACAAACGATAAAACGCTCAGCAAAGAAGTAAAAATTAAAAAAAACCAAGGTATGAAAATCATTTTGTAATTCAACGCTGAAATATTTCAATTCCACTGGTAGAAAGTTTGCTTGATAGGTTCACGCGAAACAGCACATCGCGAAATACGACTATCATCGAAATCACCATTTGAAGAGCACATCAATTATTACCATTTTTAGATGAAAATTCATCGGTAAGCTTGACACGTCATCAACTGGACGATCAAATCAACAATCGAATTGAAAATACGTTGCGTTTTGCATTGGAAACACGCTTATTACGCATTCGCATTTACCATCGTCAACAACCAACTTCAACTTATACACGAGGTTCAAATTGAATACGCAGTTTTTCAAGTAGGCAACTCTAAAGACTAAAATCAACAACAAAACCGCTACCAACAGAACGAGAAATTGAACTACAAACAAAATTATGCAATCATCTGAGCAAATACTCCAATGAAAAAGGCGCAGATAAGCTCAATAATTCACCCAATAACGCTTCCATATCAAATCCTCCTTGGCTTTCTGGTGCTCCCAATGTACGAAGAAATCTTCAAGGTATTTGCCACCAGCAACTTAGTGACTCCATCGCTGACTCGCATCACCTCCACACCCGCCGCGACAATTACAATAGCCACTCGATTTTGAACAATTTATTTTTACAATCAATATTCCATATACAAATAGCCTAATCGACTACTACACCGAATTACCACAAGTTCACCACAAACTCCGCCTCTTGTTCGCCATCTTGACAAGACGACAACAACAACGATCTCAAAATTACCTCATCTTTTCTCCACACCGGCACTCCTGAACGTATCCTTTTTAAACGTAAAACACACCGCGATCACTATTCCTTCGACCGCGCAACCAGCAGTGACCATATTCCGAAAATTTACGCTAACTTCCTTGTCCAGGCCCACCATAATCAACAAAATCAAATCCGCGACATCCAAAATACTCGACAATCCGCCCATGATCACCAGCAGACGCAAATGTAACGCGAAATTATCCCACAAACTCGCCTTATCGATGCTGGCCCGTTTCAGGTACCATAACGCCAACGCAAACGGAATTATCCTCGATATACGAAGGCTCATGAGAATCCACAAAAACAGCCTCTGCGCTGTGTCCATTTCCCCAACAGTTCCAAATAAACAACCGACGTCGCGACAATCAAAGGTAGAACCACGCCGATGATACAATACACGATGAATTTCACATTCTGCGATTTCACCGAACTTTCCAGATACAAAGCTGTGTTTCTGAAGCACATGCAAATATCAATCGCCATCAGGTATTTTAGTACAGCCATCATTAGACGCAAATAATAATCGGGGAACTCGTAATATTCCACAGAAAGTTCTACAAAATGCACTGTCGTGCAAAACATGTACAAATAGACTAAAAATAAATTAAAACAATACACCGTCAGAAATTTCGTCGCGAATCTTTGCGGAGATTTACTTTTACAAAATTTATAAAAATGCACCAAAAGGAATACGAATGAAAAAATGCAAAATACAAAAGTCAAAACGAGTATAATCGAAGATATGAATATCATTTTGCGGTTCAACTATCACAGAAAAATATTCATTTATGATAAATCGCCAATGAAAGTCACAATCCTTCGGTCACTTCTATCATTACAATCCTTGGATAAAAATTCACATACAATCTCACAAACCGCGTCAGCTAAACGAGGAAATCCCAAGCCTGTTGAAAATATTTCGATATTTCGCATTCAGAGCACAAATATTTTGAAAAAAATTCACCCACGGTCACTACCAATGACTACCAGCAGCGATTAATAACCGAAGTTCGTATTTGATACGCAGATCCTCAAGTATGTACCTCTGAAGTGCGAAGTCAACAGCAAAGCTATTACCAACTGAAATGGAAATTGAACTACAAACAGATAATGAAAGTATGCAATTACTCGAATTTAATCTTGACTTTCCACCACTTAGGAAATTCCCAATATCTTATACATATGTTCTTGCTGGGTAAAAACTTATTTCCTGAGAAAATAGGCGATTTTTAATGATTCTGTGTAGAAATATGAAGAAATTTCGAGATTTTTTTATTTTTTGGAATTCTTGTACAGGATTGAGAATTTGTACTATCACAATTTCCCCATTTTCAAAAATTTTACAATTTTGGAGGCTGTAAAGATGTTCTCAAGATTTCTTTTTCAGATGTTGCACATGATATAAAACGAAGTCAATTTGACTTCTCAACCTCTTACAAAAAGAAAAGCCTAACATTCGACTACGAAAAACTGAATTCTTGAAAATAAGGTACTTTTGTTTGGTCACGTAGCATGTATGGTTACTTGCAAAACATCCTTTGTCCTTTTTTCCACGAATCACGATGTCGATACACCTTCCATGTAAACCACGAACCATCAACAAAACTTTGCCAACGCGCCATTGTTTGAACACCCCTCCACCTTACCCAACCTTACGAACTGGTTTCCAGAATTACGCACGTCCGCGAATATCTAAGTGGAAAGGCTCTCCAGCATTTAGTCCGAGTTGAACATTGTAACTTGATTGTTGTTTTTGCATTGCGCTTAATATTTTACTACGCAACTCGGCTACCTTTTTCTTTCGCTAATATGGAAGTTTTACAAAATCCTAACGCGCTCAGGAATTTATTCCGTCGATTAACGGTACGGTATTTTTTCTCTTAGTGTTCAAATCTGTGTTAGTATAAAATAATAATTTTTGTTTTTTGTTCTCCAGGACGAACAAATCGCCAGATTTATGGCCGAAAATCGAATCAGCTTGCGGCAGCTGCAAGAAGCGAGGAGACGTCTAATTAACGAAGGAACTCCGGAAACCCCGGAATCCGACGAATCCTCTCCGGATTCCTCATCTGACGAATCCGGATACTCCTCAGCTGCAAGTTCGCAAATATCTCCGATAAACGTAAGCCTCTCTTATCTTCAACAAGTGTAAATTAATCTTCTTAACTAATTGGTTTTTGTTCTTTTTTTCAGCGAGGAGACTCACCTCGACCAAATCCTCGAGTCAGACGGAATTTATTCCAGTGACTACAAATCCATTCTGGATCGGAGAACTTGTGGTTTGCCGCATTTATCGGCCGATTGTAAATATTTATTCATGTTATAAGTATTTTTCTCATGTAAATATTTTTTTTGAATGTAAATATTATGTTTAAATATAGTAAGTTTTTTTCATATACATGAAATATTGTAGTTTATTTTCCACTGACTCAATTTTTCTTGAAATTGTTTTTACCCAAGTTCTGGTAAGATTTTCCAAGCAAGTAGGTACATTCAAATTAATAAGTGAAATCAAGGTTACCTACTTCGATCGTCACCATAAAACTTACATCCGGTCTCATCAAACAAATTACTAACTAAACGAAAAAATCCATTATCCAATTAAAAATATAAAATTACTTCGGATTGAGAAACCGATCATCTCAATAAACACGCCGAATAATGCACTAACAGACGCTATCATCAACTACCAGCACAGAATACGCACCAAGTTCGAATTAAATACCTACGTAGTTCCTCAAGTATGTAACTCAAGTGCAAAATCAACAGCAAAGCTGTTACCAGCTGAGAACGAAATTGAACTATAAACAAAATTATGTATTCACCACTGAGGTAATTCCTACTACACACAATATACTCCCATTCCTTCACGAATTCGCGAAATCCGAGATTACAAACTCGACAAACCTATCCAGCATCCACAGCGGCACTTCTGAACTTTTCCTTCTTAAACGTGAAACACACCGCGATCATCATCCCATGCAAACCAGAAGTGACCACAATTCGAAAATACATGCTCACACCCTCATCGAGCCCCGTCGTCAGTAGAACAAAATTCGCTACATCCAAAATACTCGGAAATATGCCCACGATCACCAATAGGCGCAATTGCACTTTCAGCTCTAGGTAGACATCTTCACAACCGCTGCAATTGCAGTTGCGACCATTTAATTCAACCATTTATTTCTTACACGAATAGTCAACTATTACATAGAACAAAGAACATAAAACATAACATTAATTAGCAATCAAGTACAACATTTCCAGCTCTTCATCAATCCCACAATCACGATCAATCCAGTCACTAGCATTTAGCCTTCCCTTCTAAACGTATCCTTTTTAAATGTGAAACACGCCGCGATTACTATTCCTTCGAGCGAAAAACCGGCAGCGACCGCATCCTGGAAATACCTGCTAAGTTCCTCATCGAGCCCCATCATCAGCAAAATTAAATCCCCGACATCCAAAATACTCGAAAATCCGCCCATGATAACCAGCAGACGTAAATGTAACGCGAAATTGGCCCAAAGATTCGCCTCATCAATGCTGCCCTCCTTCAGGTACCATAACGCCAACACAAACGGAATTATTCTCGATATGCGGATGCTCATGAGAAATATGATAAACAATAACTTTCCTTCACGCCATCTATCCGATAATACCAAATAAACAGACGGCGACATGAAAATGAAAGGTAAACCCATTCCGAGGATGCAATACACGATGAACTTCACATTCTGCGACTTCCTCGAACGTTCCAAATACAATGTCGTGTGTTTCTGAAGCATATGCAGATATCAATCGCCATTAGATATTTCAGTATAGCCATCTTAAGCGCAAATAATACTCAGCGAATTCATAATATATTATCGGAAGTTCCGGAAAATCCACTACCGTACTGAGCATGTACAAGTAGACTATTGATAAACTAAAACAATACACTGTTAAGAATTTCGTCGCGAACCTTTGCGGGGAATTACTTCTGAAAAACTTGTAAAAATGCACTAATAGGAATACCAATGAAAATAGGGACAATACGTAAGTCGAAATGAATATAAACACATCGACGAACCAATCATACATCTTGCGAAGTTCATTTTAGGTAAATCTACGCCACAAAATCACAATCGCAACATTACCACAATCACGACCCTTAGGTCACTAGATAAAAATTTACACCTGGTATCATCGAACATTAAACCAAGTAAACGAGAAAATCCGTAAGCCAATTGATAATGTTTTATTTCACGTATAAAAAAAAATTATTTCAAAAAATTCTCCGGACAATGCATTAACAGTCATCATCATCCACTACCAGCGACGAATAATACACCAAGTTCGAATATAATACGAAGCTCCTCAAGTACGTAGGCACTAGGCAACTCTAAAGAGCTAAATCAACAGCAAAACCATTATACAAATTGAAAACGAAATTGAACCACAAACAAAAGTAACGCAATCAAGGATCAGCTCAGTAATTACACCATTATATCTTCGACTTTTAATCACTCTAGGTTATTCCTAGTTTCCTAGTATATACAGTACCTCCATAATCTATATATCTACAGTATATATTAATAGCAAGTCCGTATTTTTGTCCGGCTACGATCTCGAAAACCGCTGAACCAAAACTGACCTGTAATGGCTCATTTGAAAGCTGTTCACGTGTAATTGAGCAGGTATACTCCCTTCTCATTGGTCGAAATCAAATAAAACATTAAACGATATTTCACAGCTTACGAAGTGACTTTTTGAACTTTTACAATAGTAGATTCACGCAAATTTTGATTATTAATTAACATAAATTGAGGGAATTTAAAAAAAATCGACCTCCTCGCCTATAGCAGCGCGTAGTCAAAATTTTGAAATACTCGCTTCTCATTGGTCGAAATCAAATGAAACATTTATTATCGAGTTACATAATTTTGTGGGAACTTTTTTTGTGCCGCGACAAATCATCAATGTCGATACTCGGCTTTTTTGAGGGGGAGGAATTTATCACTTTTTTTCCTCGTGAGAATATCCAAAAAAAAAAAATTTGAAACAGAAGAGAAACAATGGCCCGAACGGAACGAGGGCGGAAATTTTTTGTACATCTATTACAAAAAAGTGAAGTTTTTATCATTTTTGAAGAGGTCTTCCATTAATTACTAAAAAATGGGGAAAATCGTTGAATTTTTCAAACCAGGCAAAATCCTCATGTCCACCAGGGAAATGCCTGGTTGCCCCAGGCTAATTACGGGCTTACGCCGGAGCAATTTCGAAAATTTCCGTCGACTGGTGTAGCACGTATAAATACCTCAAAATATCGAAACCATTTTTTCAAAACAACCACCAAGCTATTTGTGAGAGCAATTCCGCGGAAAATCATTTGTTAATGGTTCAAACGTATCATAAATCTCATAAAACAAATAATTCACTATAATATGATAAAAGCGACAACACTCTGAAAAAATTCACCAAATAACACATCCAATACATACACGGTCAGCAATCAACTACAAAACTTCCAGCTCTTCATCTTCCACCACCAAGATTATTCCCCCCACTAACATCCAGTCTGTCTAGCTGAACTTTTAAACGTATCCTTTTTAAAAGTAAAACACACCGCGATTACCATTCCTTCGAGCGCAAAACCAGTAGCGACTAAATCTCGGAAATACTTGCTAAGTTCCTCATCGAGCCCCATCATCAGCAAAATTAAATCCACGACATCCAAAATACTCGAAAATCCGCCCATGATCACCAGCAGACGCAAATGTAACGCGAAATTGGCCCATAGATTCGCCTTATCCATGCTGCCCTTCTTCAGGTACCATAACGCCAACACGAACGGAATTATTCTTGATATACGAATGCTCATGAGAAATATGATAAACAGTAATGCCCCTTCACGCCATCTATCCGATAATACCAAATAAACACACGGCGACATGAAAATGAAAGGTAAACCCATTCCGAGGATGCAATATACGATGAACTTTACATTCTGCGACTCCCTCGAACGTTCCAAATACAACGTTGTGTTTCTGAAGCATAGGCAGATATCAATCGCCATTAGGTACTTCAATATAGCCATATTAAGACGCAAATAATACTCGGCGCATTCATAATATATTATTGAAAGTTCCGGAAAATCCACACCCGCGCTGAACATGTACAAGTACACTATTGATAAACTAAAACAATACACTGTTAAGCATTTCGTCGTGAACCTTTGCGGGGAATTACTTCTGAAAAATTTGTAAAAATGCACTAAAAGGAATACAAATGAAAATAGGGACACTATGTAAGTCAAAATGACTGTGGGAACTGTATCATAGTTAATTCCGTCAAAAACCCTATTTCCTAACGTTGTTCTGCAAAATACTCCTTTTAACCAATCAGTCCTATTTCTTTCACAAATTCGTTTTTTCCAGAACCATCATACTCCAAATGTCTTTCTCCTTTTAACGTTGTTTTGAAAAAGACACTTTCTAGCCAATCCTTTCCTTCCTTTTCCATTAAAAAACCGTATAAATACAACCAAATAGTTAGCTAGCAACACAGTTTAGTTCCGAACCGAATACACGTTTACAGCCATATAACCTCGTTCTTTTGTTCGCGAATACTACACTGTCGGCACCTCTGTCACCTACCCATCCTTTCACTTTCTATGCGATTGAGAAGCGACGCACGGGAATCTCGGGCACGTTCGCTTTCATCGCAGTTCTCCACTGACGGCGCACGGGTACCTCGGGCACGACCGTCATCCTGCTCCCCTCGGACGCACGGGTTACTCGGGCACGTCCGGGCTTCCTCTAGCTTATCCCGAAACCTTAAACGGACGCACGTTACACGGGCACGTTCCGTTCCCCCTGTCTATTCACTAACAATAGCAGAACCACCGACAACACTGGTGCATCGGCCGGGAGAATGGCTCCGACCGAGAAGCCATTCCGCCTAGAATTGCCGGACTTTATATCGAACGATCCCGCGTTATGGTTCCGTCTCGTTGAAACGCAGTTTACCGCACACCAAGTTACCGACTCCGACCTAGCTCTCGCGTTGATCATACCGAAAATTCCATCGTCAGTGTTAACGCGAACCAGCGACATTTTCGAGAGTGACAAATCAGCAGAGGAGAAACGTTCCTTGATCAAAGACCGGATAAAACAGCTTTACGCGCCAACCTCAGAAGCCAAATTGGATGAACTCTTTCGGGATTTCACGTTAGGCAGCAAAAAGCCTAGTGTGCTGCTAAACGATATGAGACTACTTGGAGGAAAGTCGGTCAGTGATGAAATTCTTAAGCGACTTTGGGTCCAAAGGTTACCTACTCGCATCCAAGAACACCTGACCTCTTCCTCTGACTCACTCGAAATCTTAGCCACTAGAGCTGACAAGCTCGCTACGCTAATTCCTTCCTCGTCAAGTTGCAACGTTGTGGAAAATAGCACCACTCGTGAAGCAGCCATGCTGGAAATGCTTCAAAAATTGTCAATTCAGATCAGCGAGTTGACAATCGCTACAAGAGCGTCACGCAGCCGAAGTCCTGTCCGAGACCGAGGTCCATCACGTGATGGTCCGCCACGGAGAGATCGCTCCAACTCGCGACCTCGCACCCCGTTTCGAAGAACGCTGAACGAAACTGGAATCTGTTATTACCACGAAAAATTCGGCAATGAGGCATTCAAGTGCCTGCCTCACTGCACTTTCGTGTACGACTCCGTTTCGCCTTCAAAAAACTAAGTGAAGGGAACCACTGCGCGGCGAGTGAGTTACCCCGCTCAGACCCAACTTCACCTTCACGCCGCTTGCATATCTATGACCCGCTGACTAAGCGTAATTTTTTGATCGATTCTGGATCAGACTTATCGGTACTTCCGTTGCAAAAACGATGTTCACCGATTTTCAACCTGTTGGGAGCCAATGGTAGCAAGATACCTGTTTACGACTATGTAACTCTCACTATCGACTTAGGATTCAAGGAACCATTCCGATGGACTTTCCTTCAAGGTGATGTCACCGGACCCATAATTGGAGCCGACTTTCTACACCATTACGACTTAGTTCCAAACTTGCGCCACCGCAAGCTCACTCATGGTGAAACCTCAAGCAGGAAAGGCACCCTACTCTCCGTTGATTGCCACGGACTTCACGTAATCGACGTACCGATCAAAAGCCAAATACTCTCCGAGTTTCCTGAACTTCTTAGGCCTTCACCATTTCTAGAAACCCCGAAGCACGACATTAAGCATCATATTCACACAACAGGTCCGCCAACTTTTGCCAAACCGCGCAGATTACAACCTGAGAAATTCTACCTCGCAAGAAAGGAATTTCAAGAGATGATGAAACAGGGGATTGTACGTCCTTCCAAATCTCCCTGGGCCTCACCGTTGCTACTACGAAACAAAAGTTCTGGTAGCCTCCGACCATGTGGTGATTATCGTGCCCTAAACATCCTAACTACGCCTGACCGGTATCCACTGCCTCACATGAAAGATGCCGCTGCTCGCATAGGCGACTCAAAAATCTTCTCAGTGCTTGACATCACGAAAGCATTTCATCACATTCCAGTAAATGAAGAAGATATTCCGAAAACCGCTGTAACTACTCCTTTCGGATTATTTGAATACCTTCGCATGCCTTTCGGATTGCGTAACGCTCCGCAAACGCAACAACGCTTCATCGACAACGTTCTCCGTGAACTCGACTTCATCTTCGCATATGTAGATGACATTCTGATATTTTCGCAAACGCCCGAGGAACACGAAGCTCACCTACGCGCAGTCTTCCGCATCCTCGTCAACAATGGCCTCACGCTAAATGCCTCCAAATGCCAGATTTCGCAAGAAAAAGTAACTTTCCTCGGTTTCTCAATTTCCGCGGAAGGCGTAGCTCCTTTACCCGAGAAGCTCGATGCCTTGAAAAACGCCCTTCCTCCGAAAACCGTGGAACAAATGAGACGCACCATAGGCGCATTCAACTTCTACAGAGATCATATACCCCAACTCTCCACTCACCTTGCACCCTTGTACGACTACGTCAAAGGTCGCGTAAAACGACACGACAAAACGCCAATCCTCTGGAACGACCATACGACTCGAGCTTTCAACAAATGTAAACAAGCCTTATTCGACGCTGTTACACTCAGCTTACCTCGATGGAACTTACCATTCACACTCACTACAGATGCATCTGATATTGGCATAGGCGCCGTTCTGCATCAAATCACCCCTGATGGTATAAAACAACCTCTCGGATTTTTCTCAAAAAAACTGAACGAAAGACAACAGCAGTATTCAACTTTCGATAAAGAATTACTCGCAATTCACGAAGCCATATTGCATTTCCAAACCCATATCGAAGGAAAAGCTGATCTCATTATCTTTACGGATCATAAACCTATTGTATTTGCCATAACTAAACCTCCGCCTGCTTCAAATAAGCGATACAACGCTCGACGCGCAGCGCAACTTCACACCATATCTCAGTATACCACTGATATAAGATACATCGCTGGAGATGACAACATCGTAGCCGATATGCTGTCTCGCACAGAAGCCATTGAAGCATCAGTAACCTTTCAGCAAATCGCCAGAGACCAATTACGCGATGACGAACTACGCAACTGGATTGAGTCGAACGACCTTCCTTTTGAGTTGACGCCTGTACTCGTAACTGATGGCAACCACAACTATCACGCCTACGGAAATCAAACGAGAAACTCGATGCGACTTTATGTCCCAAAATCTCTCAGATTCAAGATATTTCAACAAAGCCACAACTTATCCCACCCAGGCCCAACAGCATCCGTTCGACTTATTAAAAACCGATTCGTATGGCCTCATATGAGCACCGAAATACGCAAAGGGGCTCAAAGCTGCGAGCAATGTCAGAAAAGTAAAGTAACACGTCATACCAAATCCGCTTTACAACATCTGCCGCCTGCAAAAAAATTTGAAGCCATTCACCTCGACATAGTTGGCCCGTTGCCTCTCGTTGAGGATTACAAATATCTGCTTACAATAATTGACCGCTACTCTCGCTGGATTGAGTACATCCCTCTGCCGAACATCACTGCCGAAACCGTCGCAAAAGCCTTCGTCAAGGAATGGATATCTCGATACGGATTGCCCAGCACAGTGAGCACCGATCGCGGAACTCAATTTACTTCCGAATTATACGCCGAATTAACTGCCTTGTTAGGCTCCGATCATATAAAAACCTCGTCGTATCATCCGCAAGCAAACGGTATCCTCGAAAGAACGCACCGTCGACTAAAAGAAGCATTGAAATGTCACGGTGGAGACTGGTTAGAAGCGCTTCCGATTGTATTACTAGGTTTGCGCACTGCTACTCGTAAAGATTACCCATTTTCACCCGCTGAAGTTGTATTTGGCCAACCAATACGCATTCCAGGTGAATTTCTTGATCAATCACCAAATCAATCTCTCGTACCTTTACCCGATTATGTTGAAAACCTCAAAAAATTCTTCGAAAAACTACGTCCTGCACCGTTCATACACAAAAACAAACAAACCATCTTCGTACATCCGGAATTACATCACGCTAAAAAAGTCTTCGTTCGAATCGATCGCGTTCGCAAGCCTCTCGAACATGTGTATGAAGGACCTTACGAAGTACTCAAACGCCATCCAAAATATTACACGCTTTCCATACACAATAAACCAACAACCATCAACATCGACCGATTGAAACCAGCCTTCTTTTTCGATTCCGTTGAAGACACCTTAAAACCTGCAATGACCGGAGAGACAATCCCGTCGACAGAAATCAGGTGGGAAGAATTACCTTTTCAACCAGAACCTTCACAAACAACGACAAATACATATATTACACGATCGGGTCGAGAAAGTAAGCCACCAGATCGATACGTCGCAAAAATCAAAAGGAAAAAATACGTGACACTCTGCCTAAAGAAACATATTCAACTTTACAACACTTCCGATCCCCCTTCAAAGGTAAAGGGTTATAAACAATAATAAAAAACAACATTAAATGATAGAAAGGCGCTAAAAGGGAAAAAGAAATACACCTCTGCCAAATGCAATAGTGACACCAACCCAGTTACAGAAAACCATCTTCAGTGCAGTCT
>QBDW01004123.1:0-11615 GCA_003261595.1 Maconellicoccus hirsutus
AGTACGCATCTAACACCCAAATATCATCAAAATCTGGACCCTGGGGCAAATCGCTTATGCTTATCTGCCTATAGCCTTTCTCAAACTTCACCTTGAAGATATGCAAATAAAATGAAATCAGGCTAAAATAACTCATTGGATTTCTATCGTTGGAAAAACCACGTAGCTTTGACGCGAACACGCAAAACGTTTCAAAATAACCAGTTAATCCGGTTTTTATTGTTTGAAACCCCGAATAACCTTGACAAACGCATCTGAAACGCTCCAAAATAACCTTTAATTTTGGTTTCTTTCGTTCGCGAAACCAAACGCCTTCCACTGTACTGGAAACGTTTCACTCTAACTCTTTGAAATGGCAAATGAGATAATTTTCATTTGTGAAAGAAAAACAACGCTTTCAACTAGTTCGACAAGTTCTTTTTGAATTAAAGTTCGACGACGGCGGAAAGAAAACTCGAACCGTTATTCGTAATAATATCTCATTCAACAAGTTCTTATTGTTCGCAAGTCGTAATTTTAAACGAACAATGGCGAAACATTTCACAAACAAACAATTCGTCAGAAATATCATTCAAGTTTTGTAGAAGAAGAATTATTCTAGACTTCGTTTATTTTGCGTATTTCTGACGAAATACGCAAAATTGACCAATATCGAAAAAAAAAAGGAAAAGATTCAATTTTTGGAGAAATTTTCATTTTTTGACAAAGTTACGCGAAAGTGACTCACAGGAAATCCTTGCTCGGCACAATTCGCAAATCGTTCGATTAAAATGCCATCTTAAGAAGTTACTAGAAATAGCAAAGCTTCGTTTTGCAAAGACGCGAAATCGCATCAAAATTGAATTTGCAATTCTTACGCAAAACGATAAGAATAAGAGTTCATTTCCGAGCACCCTGTATAGCTTCCTTTAACGTCCGAATTCTACTTTAGCCGACCGATAAAGGTACCCGGCGTTATTTGAATATTTAAACGTAACGTCATTAAGAGCTCGAGACATAATAACGACGGCGCGTTCAAATACCTCGAATCAATTAGTCTTCGCACGAGAACGAGCTCGTATTTTGTGCCCGGCTCGACTACCGACGTAAACGTGAGAATTACGTTGGTTGTTCCGTAATCTTTATATCCGAAGCGCAGCTCCCGCGAGCCCGCAGCGAGTAAAGGAAGAAAAGAGGAAGAAAAAATCTGAATTGGCAAAAGCGCGAGGTGAAGACGTAGGGGAGGGGAGGGGGTGTGTAAAATCGCGTTCAAAACATGTACAGGCGATTCTTTTCGACAACTCGTAATAATAACTGCAAACCGCGATAGCGAATCTGGAAATTTGGAAGAATTCTAAAAACGTAACGAGCTTTGTCACGTTTTACAGATTCCATCATTAATCTTGCTATTCTTATGGATGCGTGATGCTTTGAATAATGTAACATTTCTATCCCTACAATGGGTTTATCTGGTAGAATTTTTTTGCTCTATGCTCCTTTTGATACTACTTATTCGTTTGCTACACAGAATCTTATGTGTGTTACACACATACGCACGCGACTCGTATATACGTTCGAATACGGGCGCACGATGTGTATACGTTGCGTCGTGTGCGCTTGTATATATTTTTCGCTTGGTGGAAAAGCTACGCTATCTCGTGTAATATAATGTTGGTTACTTTCAACAAACGATGAAAAATTTCTTCCGGTCAACAACTGCACGAAGAGAAAAAAAGTGGCTTAAAAGCAAACTAAACACTCGTAATGCATTTACCTTTTTTCTTTTCCGCTTCCCAATTCGTATACTACCCTTTGAGTCGGACTCGATAAACCCGATCGTCGCGTCGTCTCGAGACTTGCGTAAAAAAAATACTAGAAACAAATCGTTCGTGCCGTTAAAAGCGGCAGCGTCGTGGGCCCGAGATTCGTTGTCATTTCGAGCGTTACGCAATCTACTGACCGACGAGCTAAGGCTACGTTTCACGTCAAATTTTAGCCTTCGCTTTGGCGACGAAGGTCGTAACAGCGGGTCAATTCGAACGTGAAACGTGCATGGGTTGCCAGCATTCCTTCGCTACTTCGTATTACCGTATGTGTAGGAAAGTCTTGAAAATAAGCCGCACAGTTGCGGGTATCTCTTGCATAGCGATGGGAAACGTCCCGTCGTCGTGTATCTGGTTACTTTCTGCTGGTATAGCCTTCGTTTTCGTCTTGTATCTCCTCCTCCGCATTGTCAAATATTAATTGTTATCGATTTCGAAACACCATACTCTGGAATGCTGGGTGGAGGAGTAATACAATCCGAGGAAAGGGTCTTCTATGGTAGAAAATCACAACAAAAATGTTCGTATTTATGATTTGCAACAATAACCCAAGGGCAAATTCGCGTTTTTCCGCTGATATTTATTTTTAGTAAATGCTTCCATTGTTTTCGCTCATCAAGTTCTATAAAACAGACGAAAGACTCTCATAATGTGGGAAATTCTACGTACAAAATTCGATACCTAGTTAAATTCGCAAGGCGAATTTTGCATATTATCTTTTTTAAATTCACTCGATTACAAACAATAAACTCGTATTTCCCAAAAATTCATATACAACACGATATATAAATCATTTAGAACTTCAAACCGAATTCTGTGGCGCACTCGCGCTCCAATAAGAAGCTGAAAACAAGAAAATAACGTCCCGTTTCAAAAAACAACCTCGTATTTGGATTAAGCACACCCAAAAACCTGCAAATCCATATACAACACGATATATAAATCATTAGGACGTTAAACCAAATTTCATGGGGCGTCTGCGCCCTACGAAGGGGCCGAAATATGAAAATTTCAAACCTAGTCATGTGGGTACTCAAATTATAGGAAATTTCGAGCGGAATACGATAAGAAGGTTTGTAGAGTTGTAGTACACCGTTTATCGTCCTAACGTGCACGACTTGCAAGTCACTTTCAGCAGTAATGGCTGTAACCGGTTGAGCAGGCCGATTCGGCTTTTTTGTTCAATAAAATTTAAATCAAGGCGGTAGCTAGATAATGTTGAGAAACGTTCAAGACCAAAATTTCATACCCCTACCTCCACCCCTGTTTCAGAAAAAAAATTGTAATCGAAAAAAAGAAAGGGATTTTTTCCTCAAAAACGGTAAGAGGGGGGAGGTTGAAATTTCGGTATGTGGTAGACTTTCATGTATGGTCTATACACAAAAATCGACAACCCCCATCATCATTTTTACCCTCTCCCCCGCCGAAATACGTTCCTTAAATTATTTTTTTAAGTTTAACTATGGCCCCGCTGATTGAAAATTTTGGAACTTCGGTGGTAGATGCCCTATTGACCCTCAAATGGTATAAATATTTTTTCAAAATTTTCATTCAGCGGGATCATGGTGAAAAGTAATGAATTCAAGTGCGCGCACGGTCAACCGCATTTCCCACTGTGCGTTAGCGCTTCGTTCGTAACAACGCGCGACGTACCAAATGCGGCACGTCGCCCGTTGTTAAAAACGAAACGCTATAGCACAGTGGGAAGTGTAGATGACCGCGCGCTTGCTTGAATTCATCACTTGAACAATTTTTTTCTCGAAATCTACCGATTTTTGGGTCTTTGACTATATTACGTGTTTTGTTATAAATAATTTGAAAATAATTTTGCGATTTTTTTCGAGTTGAAAAAATCAATTTTTGTACGTTTTTTTAGTCTTTTACCATGATCTCGCTGAGTGAAAATTTTGAAAAATTATTTATATTATTTGAGAGTCAGTAGGGCACCTATCATCGAAGTTCCAAAATTTTCACTCAGCAAGGTCATATTTAAATTAAGAGAAACAAGTTGAGAAACGTATTTTGGTGGGGGTAAAATGATGGTGATTGTCGATTTTTGTGTATAGACCATACATGAAGTTCTATCACATACCAAAATTTCAAACTCCCCCCTTTTATCGTTTTTGAGAGAAAAATTCCTATCTGTTTTCAATTAAGATTTTGTTCTCAGGCAGGGGTGTGGGTAGGGGTCTGAAATTTTTGTCACGAGCGTATCTCAACAGTACCCAACTACCACCTAAATTGCCTAATCGGCCTGCTTACCTGGTTAGCGGTTACGGCCTTTATGCTCGTTACTTGAAATCTGTCAAATTGCGAAAAATTCATCAACGTGTAACTTTCACTCGCGAAATATTTGTTTATACGAGAAAACACGAAGGACAAATTCAATTCGAGTTACCAAAAAGAAATTCTGTGCGGTTCCTCTAACCCTTCGTTTCCAATTTTAAAACTTTTCCTAATTCGCCGATTTGCGAATTTCACCAATAATGTCGACAGGGTTATTTCTCTATAAATTCATTTCCCGCCAGAAATGTAATCCTATGCGAAAGCTTGGTTTACGCAACGCACAAAAGAAATACCGGAAAAAATAATTGATTAAACATTCATCGCTGCGAGTTGATTTTTAAATAGGTAAATTTAATTCACACCACACTAAACTCTATACACAACTCGTTAGTAAAATTAATAGAACATTTGTTCGGAATAGGATTAACAATATCCCTTTCAGAGCCCCCCCCCCCCGTTTCGAAACGCCCGAATCAATTTGGAATTCAAATCGTAATCTTGTCCGATTGTGATTAGCTAAGGACACGTGTACCTTGCTCGGACAACATCATCGTGTACTGTATTCCTGCTTCTGTCGCCCTCTTCTCTGTTTCGCCTATTTAACCGCATGCACGGTACCAGGATCATGGCTGAAATTGCGAATTTCTCCGTTCGAAATGGTTAATTTTACGCTACGTAGACGCGTCGTATCCGTTTAATTTGATGTTGCGAGTTTCGCGTAGTTTTCTTTTGGCGACGGAAATTCGCGCAGACGAAACAAGAGATCTATTGAATTTGTATATTTTGGGCATACACGCGCATTACAGCATTACATCGTTATTCATTTTACGTTTTTATCTATCGGCAGAATTTACAATTTTCTTGAAAAAATGAAATAAAAAAAATTCGCCGCGACAATGTTACCGCGGCCGCGTACGAGAAAGTACGAGTACATATTTTCTTATTTCTTTTTACGATTACTCCTCAGATTCTCGTTGCGCTTTCGTGTGCACGAGAAACGTTTTCGAAACGAAGAGGAAAGCGGAGGGAAGCGACCTTATAAAAATTTTCATCGTAGTTATTTCCCAATACTTTGATAATATTCGAGTCAATTTTGTATTTGTAATTGTTTCGAACATCTGCGGAAATTCGTTTAATCTTTTTTACGATTGTAGACCGCCGTCTTCGAATCGACCATACAAACATACCGAGAAACGAGAAAAGAAATGCGAAAGAAAAAAAAAACTAATCAGTCGAAGAGTTAAAAAAAAGAAAGAAATACTCGGTAATACCGCTGTAGAGAATGAGTTTTTATTACCGTCGGAAAAACGTGCCCTTTTCGTAATGTGCTGTCATTTCCCAAATACACGTCAAGTGCTTGTTTTCCCATCTAAAACCAAATCTTTCCTCGCGATACGGAAAATAAATTACCGATATGATCAACTTTTAACGCAATTTTTTCGCATTAAGCCCATATTCGCTTCCTCAGCGGTGTCCTTTATTTTTGTTTCTTTTTTCTTTCCATCCCTTCTTTCCGCTCCTTAGGTCGCATCCGGTCTAGCTTCGGTCGTCTACGTCGCTCATCTTCAAATTTATACAAATACCTCGGGAAAAAAAGCTCCACGCAACCGGTCTCGTGTATGAATATTTAACGAAGTCGGATAAACCGCCAAAAGACGTTCAACTTATGAAATATTTCATCTTCTTCGTTTTCGTCGCCGCAACTAAAATATTTCTAACGCGTATTATCAAAAATTTAAATTGAAACCTTCTTCTCTCGTTACCATTAAAAATTCAAATTCTTAACCCAACCGTTTCCAACCTTCTTTTAATATCGTCCAAGAACATTTCCGCCAAAAAAAAAAAAAGAAAAAAAAAAGAAAAAAAAGAACAATGAAAAGACAAAACCAAACACAAACAACTGTCAAACGTAATTTAAACGAAAAGCGTGAAAACTTCATAAGTCAAATAGAAATCGTCGAGATTTGATTAAATTTTCAACCTTATCCGCGAACAAAAATTACCAACTTCTGTTCCACCTCTGTGATCTGCGTTCATTTTCATATGCTTCTCCTTCGTATTCGCGTACTCTCATATACGTTATGTAAACTTGACACGTTACCGGAGCTTTACTTTTGTCAAAAATGCATAATTCATTTTGTAAAAATTCAATTGCACAAATCAAAAATAAAAAAAAAAATGAATATAAAATAAAAAGTTACGGCCGAGTTATTCGTAACGTTTCGCGCGACCAAGTTATCGAAAAAATTCGCCATTATATTAACTGCGCGAATAGTCCAATTAAAAGTTTTCCCTCGGCTAAGTACAGGGTGTTCAGAAATATTTCAAGTAATCTATATCTATACGTATAAAACGATAGCCGTTTTCTTTGTGACCTTATCACGCCACAACGAGCGAACCGAATTTCGTTAAAATTTTGAACATGGTAAATTACTGGTAATTATCGTAAATGCGGAAATTTAATGGTAAGTTACCGAAAAAAACCGCAAATTTATGGTAAATCAGTATTGGTTACTAACTGTAAATCAACAGTAAATTACCGTACATTGGTGGTAAACTACACAACATAACGGTAAATTAGTGCAAATTGTGGTTAAATCATATAAATTAAATTACTGGCAAATTACAAAAATTAACCATAAATTACCTTAAATGATCATAAATTACCACAAATTACCCTTAAGTTGCCATAAATTACCGGTAAATTACCACGAATTACTGGTAAGTTGTCATAAATTACTGGTAAATTCTCGCAAATACTGCGAACATACAGTAATTATTACAACTTATCAAGACTGTATCATAAAACGACATTTGCAACAATTTTGCTGTCATTCGCCTTTTCGTAATAACGAAATATTTGACGATCGCGAACGGGTGCCCGTCGAGTTGAGGCAAGCCACCGCGTGCCCGTGGAAGATGTACGCTTACGCGTCGCAATCGCTCAGTACGAAGACGAACGTCCGTTTATTGGAGATGACGCGGATGTAACGCGTAAGCGCACATCTCCCGCTAGTACGCGGTGGCCGGTATCTACTTGACGGGCACACTTTCGCGGTAGTCGAATATTTTTTGCACGAAAACTATCGATTTTTTCGGTACGTTGCATGCGGAGCTTTTCCTTTGTGTCAATCTCTCGAACACGTTGAAAAATGTTTTAACGAAAAAAACTGATTTCTCGGCGGAAAATTACGAAATGCGCGTCAAAGGATCGAAATGACGGAAAAAGGTGGAAAAAATTTTGTTATTTATAGGTAATGCTCAATTATAACCGAAGTTTCAAGTCATTTGGTGGGATTGGGGGGTGCTCGGTGCTGAGATCTCTCTCAAGTGCGATCGGTAGATGAAGGTATTACTGAATATTTTTCTCGTCCCTATTTATCGATTTTTACCATCGAACCAAGAATTCTCGTCAAAAGCCAATTCATCAAGGTTAATGGACCAGGTGCTTTATTTCGAATTCGAGAGCTCTTCGCCGGGTACTTTCGTTCTACGCGTAATTACACCGATTCATTCACCCCTCCCTTTACTGCTGTTACATTAAAAGCAAACCGATCGGACGTCGCTGCGGCATCGATAAAGTCAAAACGTTTCGCCATCTTCGTTAACCACCTCGCACAACGGACTAAAGCGCATTTACGCGCAGAAACGGCGGGAAATTTTTTTTTCCAAAAAAGCATTAACGCTTCGGCGACTCGACGCAAACACTCGACACGGTGGTAAACACTTTGGAAAAACATATCACCGCTGTATTCTATCCGTTTAAAAAATTTTATATCGATAAAATTTACATTTGAAAAGCTTTACGACGTCGAACGCGTTATGCCCACGTTTTCAATGGTTCGCGAAATCAAAGTTTTGTTTATTCTTTAGAATAACTTAATCGAAGGGTGAAAAAGTTTTTCGAATGTATCATCCTTATTCTTATATCATTTATGTTTTCCTTTACACGTCGAAAAGCCATTTAACTCTCTGAGGAAAAATCGCGCGGCTTGTATAAATATCGTATACTATACGAGTATCAGAAAAACGGTATATACATATACTTTTTTCATCTCGCATTCGCTCTCGTCCCCCGCCCACCGCCGTTCTTTACATTTTTACTCGCTCTTTGGCGTGTTAATATTGGCAATGTAAATGTTAGCAGTATGGCGTATGAAATATTACAATCAAGCGTAATTTTCGACGCGGCTTCATGTCCGCCCTCGTCCTTTTTTCCCGTTTCAACGTTTATACCAGTAAATATGACCGTTTCGGATTTCAAATTGCTCGCGTACAGAATATCCGACGCGATAGAAAGACAAATTTCTAACGACGGATTTTACGCTCTTATTAAAACTCGTCGTCGCCGCCACCGACGATTTTACCCGACGAATAAACAAGCCGAGATTGTGTCGTGTAACGTTTCCACGATGCGACCGAGTTTTGGAGATAATTAAAAATCTCGAGTGTTGGCGTTGTGGTCGTTTGCGCGCTAGCAAATAAGCGAATAATACGCGTATCGTGCATTTACGTACGACAGCTTATCGCGCACGTCAACGCTGTCGAATAAGCGACGAAGAAGTCGCGCCTAAAGGGGATGCGATTTTTTGGAAATTATGAGCCGCAGGCGGTTAGAAGGCGCTGTGTGAAATATCAAAGATGCGTCGAAAAGTCCGAAGATTTTACAGTTGAAGAAGAAACGAGTCCGAAAAGGTCATATTTGGGAATAATCATAAACGGAAAGGAGGGGATGATTCACCGAAAATTTTCCCACGAGGAAATAGTTCCGAAAGCGTTTGAAGAAGTAGTCCACGCTGAGTCATCGCGTTTCAAGACCTGAATAATCTACCCCGAAAAAGATACGGAGATGGTGTTGTTTAGTAACGAAACGGCCGTGTAGATAGCGCTGCACGCTTGATGCCGCAATTCTATTGGCTTCCATTGGGATAATTCCGTTCAATAAACCGGAAAACGTGCAATGCCATCTGTCGGGAAAACACGAAACTAATTTCGCTCTATTAGTATTCTTCCGAGAAATCGTGCAAGAATTGATTTTTCAATCGGGTCGTCGTGAAAGTTGGGGCAATTTTATATTGCTGCATGTTACGATGTTGGATGCGCCCGAGACCGGAATCATTTTCAAGCTGCGTTGTTCGTGTCGATATAAACTCGACGTCAAAATTGCCCGCCTACGAAACACTTCTTTCGGTTGCGTTTAAAAAAAGAAAATAAATAAATAAAAAATATCGCAAAAGTGAAAAAAATCAACCCCACGAATGCTTGGTAACTCGACGAAAAATTCCTCGAACACAATTTCCATCGAATTAAGCACCGGCGTGTAGTTTTTTTTCCGGTACGGATTTTACTGGCGTTTGACGAATGAAAGAAAGATAAGGGTCGCTGATGCGAACACATTTTTCGTTTAATAATACAAAATATTTTTATATCGGTTTCCAATACGTTTCAACTTTCAACTTTGACATTTCGGTGCATTACCCCCGGACTACGCTTCTGGTGCGATTTCGTTTCCAAGTCATTTTAAAGCGCCTTCATCGCGTGCTTTTTTTTTGCGGTTAATTTTTTTTTTCGCTTTCCACTTCCAGCCAATAATTTATCAAATTGTAAATACGTTTTTAAAGGTCGCAATTCTTGGGGTTTTTTGCGCCCTTCTCCTCCGCTCCTTACGTTCGTAGCGTTATTACCGGGCTTTTCGGAATGGAGAAATGATTTTTTTTTTTTATTAGTCGACTTCGTGTTTTTGATAGGTTTGAAAAATAAACCGTGATAAAGTTGCGAGGAAATATTACGTTTTAGAAGTGTATCCGCCTGCGACTGTGACCTGTTATCGTTTAAAAAAAATTTCTAGCCGCTCGAATAAATTCGATTATTGGTTGAGATGCGGCGATTTATCTTTTAAGCCTGTTGATGCGGCTGAACCGGGGCGAAATATCGTTTCGGTGTAAGTAAGCGGCAATAATCGCGGAATTTTCATCGATATATTCGCCTTTTATCCGGCCACATCTCGTCGCAAAAATCCTTTCAGAAATTACCTTCTATCGAGATGACGTTTAATTTTACCTAATCCAATTTCTTCATTGGAACAAATCGAATTTTACCGCTTCCCCGTGGACTTGTACGCGTCTTGATGCTGGGGCGCTGCACGCTTTCGGTATCGACTCGGGCTTGTCTTTGAATCATTTTCGAATTTGCGCCACGCACCGATACCTTCGCGACTCCGCGAGGCGGTCTTTCCTAGGTGGTTGTTTTTTGGCGGATTTCCGAATTTATTGGAACTTTTCACGCGACGAATAAAACACGCAATTTATTCGGCATCTCGGTACGCTTCGGGTTGCATATACGCGCCATCAAAGGAACCGGAATTCGATCGAATCACTCGGTACGAGAATGTAATTAGAATTCAAGCGCGGATTCTAAGGTCCGCGTTGCTATTTCGCTCGATGCGGTTTTTTTTTCACCGCTTTTTCTTTGGTGGTATCCCTGAAAAGAACCTATATTAAATACGATGGTCGTCTGGACGACATTAGACGATAAATTTCGCGAGCAAACCTTGAGAGAATTTTTATTTACAAGAGGTCGTAGCGTAGCGTAGCGCGGTGAAAGCGCGCCGACGACGAGGGGGCGAGGTACAGAGGGGCGGAAAAAATCTCATAAAGAATCAAATTCAAAGAAAAGACAACCGCATCGTACGCTGCGCACAAAGAGAAAAAGGTATATACGCGCGGTCATTTAGGGAAAAACAATGAGTTTATATCTCGCAGCTAATTTCACAAACGCGGTAAAACGTACCGCTATTATAAAAGAACGTTGCGAAAATGAAAACATCGCGGCGATTCACCTTTCTTTCTTTTTTTCCTTCTTCCTATAATTATCTATATGTATAAAATGATAGCCGTTTTCACAGTGACCTCATCACGCCACAACGAGCGAACCGAATTTCGTCAAAGTTTGAACCTAATAAATTACCGGTAATTATCGTAAATGTGGAAAAATTATGGTAAATTACTGCGAATTGTGGTTAAATCATTGTAAATTACCGATGAATTACATAAATTAAATCACTGGTAAATTACAAAAATTGACGGTAAATTACCACAAATTACCTGTAAACTACATAAAATTACCGGTAAATTGCCATGAATTACCTGTAAATTACCATAAATTACCGGTAAATTAAAACAAATTACCACAAATTATCGGTAAATTTCGGTAAATACTACGAACTAACTGTAATTATTGCAACTTATCAAGATTGTATTATAAAATGACATTTGCAACAATTTTGCTGTCATTCGCCTTTTCGTAATGACGGTAATTTACCACAACTGCCCATAGGCGCACTGAGGATTTCCCACTGGGGAGGGCTGCGATGTTAACTGGAAGGTAAATTCAGAGAACTATTTTTTGAGGAGGGGTGGGGGAGGGGGTGAATAATGAAAAACTGTTCCTACCTATAAATTGGAAATAATTATATGAGTGTAGTGTAGTGATTTAAATTTTTATTTACATTTTTAAAATTAAATGCTA
>QBDW01004131.1:0-13454 GCA_003261595.1 Maconellicoccus hirsutus
ATAGTTTTCGTGCAAAAAAATATTGAAAAATCACGAACGTTTGCCCGTCAAGTTGACACCACCCGTCGCGCACCAGCGACAGATCTACGTTTACGCGCCACAACTGCGTTATGGGACGTGTACGTCTCCCGCTAGTACACGGTGGTCGGTATCAAGTTGACGGGCAAACGTTCGCGATTTTCAATATTTTTTTACGCAAAAACTATCGATTGAAAAAATCTGAAAAAAAACATTATTCAGGTGAACACCTCCCCTCCCCCCTCAAGAGTAACTTTTTTTTCATTGAAATATTTTTCAACATGTTCAAAATATTGATAAGAAAAAAAACATGCAACCAAAAAAATCGATAGTTTTCGTGCAAAAAAATATTGAAAAATCACGAACGTTTGCCCGTCAAGTTGACACCACCCGTCGCGCACCAGCGACAGATCTACGCTTACGCGCCACAACTGCGTTATTGGACGTGTACGTCTCCCGCTGGTACACGGTGGTCGGTATCAAGTTGACGGGCAAACGTTCGCGATTTTCAATATTTTTTTACGCGAAAACTATCGATTGAAAAAATCTGAAAAAAACGTATTATTCAGGTGAACACCTCCCCCCTCCCTCCCATTTGCGACCAAAATTTTCGCCAATTTCACACTTGTTTCGGGACACCGCGACACGTCGCATCATTACGAAAAGTTGCTTTTTCAAGCTGCTAAGAGACTATTTGTGTAATTTATTCCACTTTCGAGGCGAGCCATTTGGTGAGTTCTCTGTTACATTGAGTACTCGCGCCAAAAGCTGTACAGTCGATTACACGTTTACCCATCGTGTTCCGCAGCTCGCGGACCATTAATCCGCTATCTAGCGTTGTCTTTACGCCGGCGAAAAACATTTTTGCGGATTTCGTTATCAAATAATTTTCGTCTACGAGTGTTAAATCGCTTCGAAACGTTTATGGGTAATTTAACCATATTCGCGTAAATACAGTCGTCCAACGCGAGCAAATATCTGTTAGCTGAGCAGATATATGGAACATTCGTTTATCCCTTCTGGCCTGAGGATGGCGCCGTGTATACAACTCGTCAGGTAGCTCGGATACAGGTACTTACCGTAGCTCCGCTGTGCCTGGCTCCTGTACGACTCGTGATACTTTTCTTGCTTTTAATTTTCAATTTGCTTTTCACGCTTTGGTTGTTTTTCGACGGCTGAAGCATCGGGCATTGCGATTCGTTGCTTGGTCTGGACGTGTTGAAGCAAACGCTGTTTGTCTTGCTGGCGTTACTTCCGTTGTTGTTGTTTGGTCCGTACTGTAAAAAAAGAAAAAAATGCGTTTTTAATTTTTCAAAATAATTCGGCTCGATAGACTGCATTGATTTGGAGCGCTTTAGATTATAAAGTGATTTGAGAGAAGTGAGGGGGTCATCGCTGACTTGGAAAATCAGTAATCATAAATAAACGTATCTCACTCCATCTCTGCCTCATGTTACAATAATCGGATGATTGGCTGAGATGAATTCAATGGCCATTCGAAGAAAATATCACTCAAGTGTACGTCCGAATAAAGGCGGCAATCTCGAATGAAAAACAGTTTACTCAAGTGCACTCGAAAATTTTACGTATTTGGTTTATTAGAGAGGAAATTTTGCGTTCTATTGTGCTGACCTTTGGTCTTTTGTTGTCGAACGTGCGAGAGCGAACGAGGAAAAAAAGCGCCCCTCTTATTTACGAATTTGACGATATATCCGCCGTTGACAGAGCCATTTACCCTGTGAAAGATTTGGTAATTCGATTGCTAAAAGAAATCCATTTGTAGTAATATCGACGATATAGAACGCGAGAGGCGCAGAAAGAAAAAGCGAATTTCCTCTTTATATATTCTTTCGCCGCGTGCGCGTTCTCGGTACAAATAAAAATAAAATCCATTGTCGAAGAAGCCGAAAAAGCATTGTTGTTTGGACAATACAAATTTCGTTTGCGGCGTGGAATTTCAATTTTGCGTAAAAATAACGTCGTCGAATATTTTCTTACCGGTTGGCCCCCCTTCGCATGACCACCTTTTTCTTCGTCTTTTTACGTTTCATTAGGCGATAAATTTCTCTCGAGTACTTTTTATTCCTCCTCCGCGCAGCAACGGGCGAATGATTATGAATTTTTGAAATATTTTAAAAGGCGTGTAATTTGACAGGTATTTTTCGAAAGGCTGCGTCGTCATTCGTAATTCGAATTCTTTTGGATTATTTAATTACCTTGTCTACTCGATGTTACGTTTTTTCTCTTGAGTGCTACTTGACGTTGAATTTTTGCAAACACGATAGGATTCGGAGCCCTTTTGGCTTCTTAATTTCGTTCTAATGACACGTGTTTCTTTTTTTATGGCGACCTTGATGTTATTTTTAAAATGAGAAACAAGAATTTTACATTGTGAACAATGCTAATGATTTCTCACTTGAAATAAAATAACGAAAAGATGACCTGATTGATTCGTTCGAGTACTTCATTCATTGCTGAAATGTCGCAACAAAAACCAGTTTGACGGATTTGTATGCACGAATTCTGAACAACCTTAATTTCATCTCGAGAATGTTGCAAGAATAACCAGTCAGACGGGTTTATACGGGTGAAATTCTAAATGACCTTCACTTCACCTCGCGAACGTTGCAAGAAAAACCAGTCTGACGGGTTTATACGGATGAAATTCTAAATGACCTTCACTTCACCTCGCGAACGTTGCAAGAAAAACCAGTCTGACGGGTTTATACGGATGAAATTCTAAACGACCTTCACTTCACCTCGCGAACGTTGCAATAAAAACCAGTCTGACTGTTTCATACGATTAAAATTCTGAACGACTTAGTCACTTTCGATATTTTGCAACAATAATTTTTAATCACAAGTATTTCAGGGATGTTTTCTCTTACAATCTAATTTCCCTTGAACTTCCAGTCAGTCATCTCGCAGGATGTGACATCCTCCACGTGAAAACGTCAGCTCTTCAAAACGCGTCGACTTCGACCTTTACCGAGGTATTTCTCATTCAGCCTGACTTCATGTCACGACGTATAAAGAAACACGTGAAAATGACACCACCGTCAGGTTATTTAGATAAGGTGTTGATAGACGATGGTACCAGAATAACATCGGTAAACAACGAGCTAATCTATCATTCTTAAGAATATTCGAAATCTAATTCAGCTTCCTTAATGTTGATTGATTACTGTCTTCTGTCTTTCACCCTCGTCTTTTTTCACGGAGCCTCGATCATTGACGAGGATTTGTTCTGCTACAAAAATTTCGCGAATTTCGTCTCCATCTTCTGTCACTCTCGCAGGATATACTTGTTGATAAAACTGTTAGAAAATCTCGAGACTGCTACGAACAATTCGCATGGAAAAAAATTATGGAAACTTGTTCAAACTGAAGTACATCAGGCCTGGATCCAGGGGGGATTTGGGGATATATCCCCTCCCAACTCCCCAAAAAAGTGAAAAATAAGGAAATAAAGAAAAAAATACACCAATTGTAAAACAAAATATTCTGTGTACGCAAACAAAAAAATAATTTTCTCTCAATTCATGTTACATGGGGTTTCTTTCGCTTTAGTAGTGTATTGTTAGAAATTCATTCCTAAAAAAAATATCTACCTATCTCCATCCATAATTCCATATCCCCCCCCCCCCAAATTCAATTCTAGATCCGCTACTGAGTACATCGGGATTGGATTTTTAGGAATTTCAAATCTTAATTTGCTTTTTTATGGTGAAAACTTTTCGAAAATTTCCAGAAAACATGGCGTTACACAAAATCACATCTTTCCTTATGAAAATAACGCGCGTCGATGTAAAACGCGAAGGTTCAGCGTGGTTTTTATATTGTTTTATATTTTTTGGTGAAAAGTTTCGCTGAAATCCTCGCGTAGCA
This sequence comes from Maconellicoccus hirsutus, assembly GCA_003261595.1. NCBI lineage: Eukaryota > Metazoa > Arthropoda > Insecta > Hemiptera > Pseudococcidae > Maconellicoccus > Maconellicoccus hirsutus. Next base: position 3,907 of record QBDW01004131.1, read on the forward strand.
CGATGACAAGTTGATGGCTGGCACGCGAGCGTATTTTGACAGCATGCACGACTCGCTCAGCATTTACTTTCTATTTACGTAACCTTTAATCTCGTATACGACGTGCGACGATTTTCATCTCGTTTTTCCTCCTCTCGATAATGTTTTTTTCCCCGAGATGGAAAAAATTCGCGACACATGAAACGAAAGGGAAATGCGGGGGTTTGTTATTTTCACAATTGATATCTGTCGTAGTTGGCACAATTTCTTACACCACCGAGTGGTTAAAATGCGAGGAATTATTTTTACAACAGAAATTAACGAATTGAATCCGTGAAAATATAATTAAACCTTCTACGAGATTTCAAGCACTGGCACGAGTCGTTTCGAAGAAAACACCAATTGAGATGTTATTGTTTTGTCGCACTCGAACATATTTGTAGGCTCTTGTTAGCAGGCTTTCTCCAAGATTTCGGTTTTCATCGCCATCTTCAAGTACACGAGTCGAGAGATTCGGTGAAAGGGTAAATATTAATATTGGTAATTTCTGCGGCGTATTCTAGCAGACGTGTACTTTTCGAGAGTCTTATTATGCGCCCTATCAACCAAAAACAGATTCCAATTTTATATTAATTAGAATCATGGAGCTTTTCGAAGGCATTTGCGACGAAAAGGTTTTTTTCGTGAATCAACTTCACCAAGTAGAAGATACGTTTAAGTAAAGGTAACCGCTAGAACGAAGATGTTCTCGAGTACGGAGTGTTTCGCATGAGATGAGGTTTCCTTCGTATGTTTAAGAAGCAATTGAAATTATACCTTTGTACGTATTTCGTAGTCAACTAATCTGTACATTGAAGGGATTCTACGACGTACGTAAATAATGAACCTTTGAGAAATCGCAGTAGGGAGTATCCTCTTGAAATATTTTTCATAGTTTTCCTCAAATATCGCGATGTAGTTCACCATCATAACATAAAGACATTCAATGAGATCTGGGTCTCGAGTATACAGAGTGTCCCGGACTCAACACAGGTTAGCATCCCTTCGCCAGCTATGTATGCAACTCATACCACATTCACATATACATGTTCGCCGACCCTGTAAATTGAAGGGACACTACTACAAAATGATTATCTCACAGGGATTTTACTCCCTTCGTTTCAAAGGATCAGTAACTACAAGTACGCGCGTTGTTTGGACTGCTCTATTCTCATCTAAAAGGCGGAAAACCTCGAAACACTCCGTCTTTTTTGAACCAAGCAAAATCCCCTTTGAACGATGATCCTTGGAAAAAAGTAATAACTCGGTTGTCGTGAAAAAAATTATTAAATTTTTCTCCCTCCTGAGAGCTCGCTCGTATTCATTGATTTTCGGCTCGCCGAAAAGTATTCTTTTTATCGGTCTCCGCGGTTTCATTAGTCTTTCAAGTTTTCCTCCTTTTTGTATTTTGTAGCATTTGCTGAAAGATGCTTCGAAAATACGTCGCGAGGCGAAAATCACTTTCGGGGAGGAGGCGAATTTTTTCTCAGCCATTAATAAACGAGGATTCGATATTCCGTGTTTATTTGTTTCGTTGTATGAATGGAAAGAAAAGGGAGTTACCTAAAATTAAAAAAATTGAGTCTGAAATGTTGAAAAATAGTTAGTTTTGTTTCTACAATTTTCCCGTAGCATTGGATTTTGGAGCGCCAAGAGCATGTACCCCCTTTACCCCTTTATTCTGATGGATATTTCCGCTTTGACATTCCCGACATCTTTTTTTTTTTTAAATAAACGCTTAATTTATCCAAAAATACGACATATTATATTCATCCTATTAAAAAATCGACGACCCTTTTCGAATCATCGTGTAGGAGTCCCACGGCGTTGAAAAATTTGTCGAAAAAATTTCGCCCACGAATTATAATTATAATTGGCGCTGAATAATAGAAAGAAGAAGCGTCGAAAAAAGGGCGAGACAAATATTTCGCGCGCTTGAAATATAAAAATAAAAAAACGTTGATTTGTCATTTACCCAAAGGGTGGGATATTTTACACGCGTCATTTAGAAACGAAAGAGAAAGTAAAATTAATAAAAGTGTAATATTTCCGCGTTAAAATGCTCCGGTCGTTTATAGTCGAGTGGGAAATCTACGACGAGTACGAATTAAACGAACGAGGAAAACTACCCGAATGGACGATTCGATCCAGATGGCGAATATCGTTCGATTTCACCTCGTTTGGGTGTAAAGCCAGCGAAAAAAATTACTCGAGAAGAAAAAAAATGTACATGACGTGTACATCACGTTTTACCAGACTCGAAATGGTATCGAGTGAAAAGTACCCATTTTCAATCAACTTTCGACAACGTATCGTTATCTCGAGTATTTCTTCGTTTTTTTTTTATTTCTTTCGAATATAAATAATTTATATCTTTGTACGTTACTTTATTACAATACGCGAATCGAGAAGAGAGTGAAGAAAAGGAAAAAATAAAATTCAATTTTGCTACACTATAAATTATTTTTTGCTCTTTTGTACGAGAAAGCGGTTTCAATTTTGAAAATTTCATAAACACGAGGAAAGAAGTGAAGAATACCAGGTATGTCGATTTCATCGCTGCAGGTCGCTGATTCAACGAATGAAAAAAATTAAACCCAGATTCGGCGCAATTTTCGCTTTTGTGCGATAAATAGGACGAGAAAATGGGGAAAAGGCGTTTATAGAGGGAAAAAAACTCCGGTTATCGTCTCGAATACACGAACATATTAAAATTAATTTAAAACGTCGTAGCTAAGGAGCAGATAAGGACGTTATTACGAATCTCATATAAGGTACCGCGGCCCGTACAATTTTATAAATTACCTTTTAAAGGGGTTTTTTCAAAATCGACGTCATTACAATTGGAAGAGTTCAAGGCGTATGCGGTATCGTCGGAAGACGCGCACAGGTACGAAGCTCCCGAAGCTGCAGAGTTAGCGTAGCCATCTTGGTGTCGAAACTAATTTAACAATACTCAACTATCGAGTTAATTTCGCTTTTGAAACTTTCAAACTTGTCCAAACAGACCGCAACAATACTTGACGAGATGACGCCGCGCGTGCAAGAAGCCCTAATTCCGTAGCTCGAGTATACCGCAATAGTCCGTCGCAAAATGCCCGAATGTTTAAAAATTTACTCCACGGAGTCCAATCCGCCACGTGCGTGAGCGTAATCGTAAACATTGCGGATGTGGTTCGAAGGCTGCAAAACAGAGCCACTTTGCGCCACAGTACGTCTTCCTTTCTCGCGAATTATCGCCGTAATCGAATAAAACAGTATGGCTCACAAGAAACGAACCCCGACAGCTTTTCAAAAAAATACATCAATTTTTAACCATAGCGCCGGAGGAGAAAACCTAGATACAAAAAAATATAATGCGGCTAACGAAAAGTTATTTCCAAGTGATAAAGGTGTAAAGGTGTTTCGCCTTATTGGTAGCCGTCAAGTTGAATAAACTTTTTTATTAAAAAAAATAAAACCCCTTCGCGTACTCGACGCCGAAAGCCGTTCGATGTCGGTGCGCGTTATAGTCGACTGGATGGAAATTATTTTACACCAACTTCCCAACTCTTCGTCCTGTACTCGTGGCTCAGGCGTCAAGATGAAAACTTGAAAGAAGGCGGAGAAATTGTATTAAAAAGTAGATACGTTTTTTGCTGCACGTTACTTTTTTTCGGATTGGCTAAAAGTTGAGGATTTTTTCAAAAATGTTCGATTAATGCGGTCGAGAGACGCTTGGAGGAAAGTTCAGCACCTCCCTGCCTATTTCACGTACCGCATTTTTATTAGGACAAGAAGTCCTAAGGAACATATCAAAGTGAAATCGATATATATATATATGAAATGATAACAATTTTCTTTGTCACCTCATCACGTCAGAACTAGCGAACCAAATTTCATCAAATTTTGAACATGGTAAATTACTGGTAATTATCGTAAATACGGAATATTAATGGTAAGTTACCAAAAAACCGCAGATTTTTGGTAAATCATCATTGGGACTGTCAAGCAAAGTGTCTGATATCTGGTGGTAATTGATGAAACTAACGAAGAGGTACCGATGAGACGTCGATCAGCGCAATCATACACTAATGGTTGCAAAATTTTCAAAATTTACTAGCAATTTTCGAATTAAAATACAGAATTTTAATTTCTGACTCCTAGCGGTTCATTGTTGAACTTACAAAGAGGTACCTCACATTAGCGCTCCAACAGATTCTTGACTGTCCCAATTGGTTACTAACTGTAAATCAATGGTATATCACCGTAAATTGGTGATAAAATACACAAAATGACGGTAAATTACTGCAAATTAAGGTGAAGTCATTGTAAATTACCGGTGAATTACGTAAAGTAAATTACTGGTAAATTATAAAAATTGAAGGTAAATTGCCATAAATTACCGGTAAATGACCGTAAATGACCTGTAAATGACCTTAAATTACCGGTAAATTACCACAAATTACCGATAAATGTGCATAAATTACCTGTAAATTACCATAAAATACCGGTAAATTACCACAAATTACCTATAAATGAGCATAAATTACCTGTAAATTACCATAAAATACCGGTAAATTACCGTAAATTACCAGTAAATTACCGGTAAATGACCATAAATTACCGGTAAATGACCGTAAATGACCTGTAAATGACCTTAAATTACCGGTAAATTACCACAAATTACCGATAAATGAGCATAAATTACCTGTAAATTACCATAAAATACCGGTAAATTACCATAGATTACCAGTAAATTACCGGTAAATTACCGGTAAATGACCGGTAAATTACCTTAAATTACCGGTAAATTACCATAAATTACAGGTAAAATACAGTAAATAGTGCGGATTTACGGTAATTACCGCATTTTATCGAGATTGTATTATAAAATGGCATTTGCAACAATTTCACTGTCATTCGCCTTTCCGTAATAACGGTAATTTACGCCAACTGCCATAACCTTTTGATTTAGATCCGAGGCAAAAGGCCGAGAAAATTTTGGTAAAATCAATTACGATTGAGAGTTATTGTGAATAGAAAAAGAATGCGAACCGACGCGAGGGGGGTTTGAGCAAAGCCCCCAACTAGCGAAGCTAGCTTCAAACAATAACAATCAAGGTTCACATAAAATGGAGGTTTTTTCAATCGATGGGCGAGTAATGTTTCATGAAGTGGATTTCGAAGGGAGGGGGAGCGATTGGGGCGCGAAAATTGAAAAATCTCCCATATTTGTCAGCAAATTACACTTCATCAGCCTCCTCGGGGAATTTTTAAATATTAATTCTCAATTGGAAAAAAAAACAGATTAATAAAGGAATCACGTCGAATCGTGAATAAAATACATTGGGTCTTCGACGTCGTCAGCAAAAACACCTTAACTTTTCCGGAGAAAATTCGCCTAAAAAACACCTCCGACGGAGATTAATCATCGTTACGAGGCTCGTATTGATTTATAGGTACTTGTGTTCATTACCGCGCTGAGACAGATACTCGACCCAACGAAAGTTTCACGGAGCTTTTTATCAAGATTTAAGACGCCATTAAAAATAAAAATGTTGCTATATTATAGAACAAAGATCTGTTTGTTTCGGGAGAAAGTGGTGATTGAAATATAGCGATTTGGTAAACGAACGTGGTAATTTTTTGTTACTTTATTCGCTGGAAAAAGTTTCAAAAATAATTGCCATTTTTGGCGGTGAACTTTTTGAAACTCCATTGTCCAAGACACATTCATTTTCGAGAACGAAACGCTGAAGCTCATTCTAAGGCATACGTAATTTTCCAAAAATTTCTCTTCAGACATCGATTCTTTTGAATATATGATCTAATTTCGCCCTGGAATTTTTTCTCGCGTTGTTAAAAAATCACGAGGGCGACTTTAAATCAACGTCTGGTGCACACAATTCTTCCTCATAAAAACCGATATAAATTTTCAACAGTAAAAACAAAGCCATACAAAGGACGTTGAAATACCAACCGTAGCAAAGGGTTAAAAACCCATCCGAAGGGGGTCCGAAGGTTTTCCAGTCGTATACAACATAACGTTAATTTATTTTTTCCATTATTTCGGTTGTTAAAAGTAGTACCAAGGATGAAGAGGAAGACGGCAAATAGCGAAGGAGACATCGAGGTACGCGCTTCGTTTCTCTTATCCATTTTTCGCATTTTTTTTTCGCCAAAAAGAAGAAAAAAGTAGAGAAGGAAAACATTACGCGAGAGTACACGAAAGATGAAAAAAAATAGCGAACGAAGAGAATACGCCATTGTTGGCGATAAAATATACAATACTCTTTTGGGGGTATTAAATGGAAAAATCTTATCTATCGACAAATGCAGTACCATTTGTACGGGCTGAGTTGACGCGCTCGCACATACGTCGATTGTCGGCGTACGACGAAGAGGCTGGAGGAGTCATCCGAACGTAGTTCGGTGATGTTTTCTCATCTCGTACGTTTCTTTTCACTTTCACTCGACGCGTTTGTCTGATTTAAGATAGAAAATTTTTTCTCCTCTGCGTCCTCTCGGCGTTGCAAAAGTCGTGAAATCATTTCGTCACGTGTGTGCGCTCTTTCAGCGAAAAATAATACGCGTATACGAACCGCAGCACGCGTCGGCGTCGTAAGCAGCGAGATAAAATTTATGCTAAACTTTTCAAATACCTTGGAACATATTCGAGCTATATTTTTCTCGCCGACAAGGTTTTATTTCCGCGTAAATACGCCAACGACGAATACGCCAATTCGGCATTCAGTCCAGATTTCCAGCGCTTCGCCTTCGCATCGACGAAATATGTACGGCTATTAAATCATACATAAAACTATTTTCGCAAAAGCTGCTTGTCTTCGGCAGACGGCATTGTTCGGCGAAAATATCGTCGGTTGCGCCCCCTCCCGTTGCATTGGTACTGCACCAGACGACAATTCATCGATGGCGATGATGGAAAACTCGTCGAAACAAATGCGTCGTCATTACGAGAACAAATCGTTCGACCGGAATAAGAATACAGCCCGAGACGTTTTAAAGGCCATTTTTATTACGTATTTCGATTGCTCCTCGGCGACGAAATACGAAGGCGGATTTTTTTTCCTGTTTTCGACGTCGTCGTTATTTTCTTTTTCCGAGTTTACGTGTCGGTCTTTTGTCTTTGCGGCGGAGATGTCCGAAAAAATGACGTTAATCGAGGTGAGAATTTTGGTGACACAAAAAAAGCGAATGTGGGCGGTACGTCGAGTATATCCGTTGATTTTTTACCCTCGAAGCAAGAGATATTTTTCAACTATAGAAAATATTTATATCTGGCTCATAAGACACGTGTCAATCGGAATCATGTACTTTTCGTCCACATATTTCAGGTATCTCATTACATATGTCAATGAATCTAGTGACACGTGTTAATTATTCCAATGACGCGTGTCGATTTATCTGATGACACGTGTAAATTGATTTAGTGACACGTGTCAATTGATTTGGTGACACGTGTCAAGTAACAGGGTGTCACGTGGCAATTGATATAGTGATATGTGTTAATTATTATGGTAACGCGTGTCAATCAATCTGATGGCACGTGTCAAGTGACTGTGTCTTATGGCAATTGATCTAGTGACACGTGTCAATCTGGCAACAAGCGTCAATTATTCTAGTGACACGTGTCAGGTAATCAAGCGACACGTGTCAAACAGTCTAGTGACACGTGTATAAAAAATTATCAAAAATTTCGAAATAAAAAGTCAAAATTTCAAGATATTTTTGTGGTGAGAAAAAAAGGATCTTGAGATTTACTTTTTTGTTTTCTCCACGTTCGAGCTAAATCTCATGACAACATGCTCTGGCACGTGTTGAGCATACAAATAATGTGTAACAAAGCGGTTTTCCACGTGTCAGACGTACTTTCACGGTATAATTACCGCGCCTCGAGTCATACTCTCGACTGATAATCCACTTCGCACGCTTCGCTACACAACGAAACTACCACGCCAGAAAAAACAAAATTTCGTGGCACCTCACACCGCTACGATCACGTTCCTCATAAGGAAACCAACTTCTACAGGCCCCACCCCTCGGAGCCCATTTTCAATAAAAATATAACTCGTATAGGTTTTGCGGTCGGGCGTAAAAATACACAATAAAATTGTCAATAAAAAATAACACAACGAAGATTTTACGCGCGATGAAAACGAAAAAGGCGACCGCGAACGGTGAAAAAACACGCAGAAAGAGAGGAAGACACGAAAAACGTCGTATATACGAGTACTTACGATATAATAACGAAATACCAACCATTCAAAATGTTTGTAAAACGAACAAACTCGCCGAATGATTCGCATCAGCGTAACGTTCCCAAAGGAACGTGCTTTTTACGCTTCGGGCGTCTATGACACGCCGACGACACTTCTAAAACGCATATCCCCAGTTTACTCCTCTTCAGCGTTATGCACCTTGGTATTTTCTTTGTTTTGGCAGCTTTCTTTCACGACGAATCGTTATTTCGGTGCGAAATACATGGCACGACGATCGTAAACACCTACGGAGGAGATTTTCGGCCATTTTATCTTTTTGAAAAATTCTTTATTTTCAATGACATCAAATTAAAACGTGCTGATAAAGTATTTCCTATTTTAAGCATGACTAGTACCATTAAAGTTCATGACGAGAAGATATCTATAGATATTAGGAAAACTTCAATTCATACAGGGTGTTCCGGGGTAGAAGTAAGGCCTTCAACCCAGAAACTGTGCAACATAAACTAAGTCTACGTATGCATGTTTGCCTAACCCCCGGGCCGCAGGGGCAGCGGCATACTCTTTCAAAAAATTTTTTTTTCATTTTTGTTAACTGATTTTGAATAATTATACCTCAATTACTAAAATAGATAGAAACATGCGGTTTGTTCTGGGAGAAAGATAATTTTATCTAGATTATTTTAGTGTGGATGATTTTTGTGTTAGGTTAATATTCAAGGGTGTAAATGACAAATTAAAGAAGAAAACGCGTTTCAAATTGTGAAATTTTTATCATTTTTATTGAATTATTCAAAAATTTCTTCTCATAACATATGACTTTAATAAATGTTTTTAGAAGGAAAAAGTTTGATCTTTCCAATGCCGCAAACCTCATCTTCCTATCTTAATTAGATCAAAAGTTATAAAAATTAAAATTTCCGAAACTTTTTAAAATTATGTCAATTTTTGCAATTTTCAATTTTTGAACGACCATAACTTTTTAACTACGTGAGATAGAGAGGTGAGGTTTGCGGCATTCAACAGGACGGTCTTCCCCCCTCCAGAAACACTCATCAGGGTGATTGGTCATAAGTGAGGTTTTTCATCAATTTGTAATTTTTTTTAATATATCTTTTTATGCCGATCATTTTGACAAGTGCTTCTGGAGGGGGGAAGACTGTCCTGTTGAATGCCGCAAATCTCACCTCTCTATCTCACGTAGTTAAAAAGTTATGGTCGTTCAAAAATTGAAAATTGCAAAAATTGAAAATTGCAAAAATTGACCTAATTTTAAAAAGTTTCGGAAATTTTAATTTTTATAACTTT
>QBDW01004132.1:0-10989 GCA_003261595.1 Maconellicoccus hirsutus
ACGTGAAGCTTTGAAAGAGGTAAATGTGCTTCCGAAAATTAATTAAATTTCTAGAGTAATTTTAAGACAACGAGGATCTTTTACAGTTGATTTTGAAACACGTGACAACTAAACCACGTGGTTTTCAAAGTCACCCCAAATGGTGAAACATCTAACACCACATTTATATATTTCCCACAGGACGACACTCCATATGTCGTATACACCGGAGCATTTACAACATCTGACCAGCAAAATTACTCAAAAATCCCCGATTTATGGGTCAAGATCATTTACTACGATTATAAATCCAACAGAAAATCAAATCCAGCCATAGCTTTTGTGATGAAAAACAACGATACAGACGGGCCTTCCTTGGCTGATTACTGCGTAGCTGATTATTGTGATCCAGCAAGCAACGGAGGTGCACTAGTGCAGAAATTTCCCCAGGCAACAGAAGTCTTCAGGTGTTGCAGTTTGAATTCAAAAATTGAAAATTTATTCGGCATAGGATTGAAAAAAGATCATTTAATGGACATTCCTGGATTGACAACTAAGAAGAATACTGAATCCAAAAATTGAACAGATCTTCAATGCAAGACCACTTTGACATTATGTAGGTCTTTATTAAAATAATATCCAGCACATTTGTAACCCAAGCGCATATTATGTAAATTAAAATACATCTAAATAACCAGTTGAAGATATTTTAATGCAACGCGAACAGATAAAAAGATGACTCAACATTGTCCATAGATGGCTGAGGTACTGAAATGTTTTGAAACTGGGATGATTTATCTCATCACAGGTGTTACAACTAGGAGAAGGGAAGGTGGAAATGACACCACGCTTTCAGAACGAGAAGAATCACTCAAAGGAGCCCTCTGAAGGGAGCCCTTAAAATGAATGTAAAACGTAAGAGGCAGGAAGACGAGCAGGAGTTAGTCTGAAAACATAGCAGAGAAGGAGCAGACTGAGCGATGCTTTGAGTATTCCAGGCGTCCATCAAGATTGATTTTCCAACTGATTTTATAGCGAAATAAAACCTATGAAAAATTCTACTAGAATTGACAAAATACGAGACTCGTAGCAACTGTGATGCGCAACTACGCATACATTTTTGTTTTCACTATTTTCCCAAATATTAAATTTTGATTAGGGATTTTGATACTTTTTGTAAACTAAGGGTATTGGGGTTCGATTCCACTGTGGGGGTACACCAAATTGGGGAGAAAAGAATAGAATTTTGATGTGGAATCATCCTTTTTTGATAATAATTCACATTTTTCTTATTTTTATTAAATGTCCATAAATCGGGGAGGGTTAGAGGGGAAGCCGGACACCCCTAATTATTAGGTTTTAATTAAACATACCTGATTCACCCAAATGTTATAGAAAACACGAACTTTTACAGAAATTATAAATTTTATTTCACACACTAAACTTCCACAAAAACTTATCTCGCTACACGTCAAAAAACTAACTATCTTGAATCCATCCCTCGTCAACCTGTTTCACGTCGGATCTACCCTTCTTCCCTTCATCCCCCAAGTCCGATGACGTTTTTTACCAAAGAGACGAAAAGCGATCAAACAAGTATACCCCCAGATTTACCCATTGGCGATTTACGCGCTATTTTAAAGAAGAATAATTTTTTAAATTTTCTCGCACTACACAACATAAAAACGCAAAAAGAAGTGAATATGGTTATCTTATTCATTCAAAAACAAACACACCTTGTAATTTACATTTGAGTCAACAACGACAGCGCAAACATCTACGAACACGTCACTTCTTACATGAATATAACGTAGGTACTTTCTTTCTAAACGAAACTTTCAATCATTGTTCTGCTAAAGGTATAAAGCGCACGTAAAATGCACGAAACTTTGCTTATGTTGCTCCTGAATTCACTGCAAATACTCCTCTTATATATCTCCACAACGAGCATCCAAGGTAATTGTCGAGTATATTTAAAAACGAGTTCATTATTTTAACCACACATCCCTTCATTGGTAGCTGCCCAAGCCGATCTTCCTCTCGTTTTGATAAACAACAACGGCGAACTATTATATCCGAACACCATAACAAAAGGCACTTTCGAAAGTGGCAAAGGATTCAAAGGTGACGTGCGATTTTCCAGGGATGACAATCGTGATCAAATATTCCTCTGTCCGTTGAGTGTAATTGACGACAAAAAGGAAATCGAATTGGCAAATTCGCTTTATAACACCAACCCACGAACTAAAAAGCTACTCGGCAACGTCGATGTAAATTTTGAAACGTGTTTGAAAAAGCAAGACTTCAAAAAAACTGAAATCGTGCGATGCAGCTCGAAGGCTGAACCGGTTGTGTATATGAAATACGATGAAGAAAACGATACTCCTACTCCTATACCATGTGGTCCACAAAATAAGGGTAAAATGTACAAACACGTGTACAACGTTAGTGTAATTTTTCTAAACACCCTCAGGAACCAAGACTATTTTCAAGTTGTGCACTACATCAAGTTTTCACGCGCTTCGTAACTCTTTCAGGTATGTCTCCCGACGACATTTTCATCACGCGTGAAGAAATACTTATCTCATATCAAGTCTAGTGATATGAGAGAATTTTATCAAGTAAGTTGAAGTAAAAATACTAGGTAGGCCTACTTTGAAATTTTGTGATAATTTTTTCATACTTATTTTTGCTCCCTAGAAAGTTCCATTTTCGTACGAAGCACAAACGGTATATGAAATATGCCTCGATTCAGATAATTCAGACACGATATACACAAAACACCAATTATTTTCACTTCCTCTATTATTCGATGAAAGATTGAAAAATGAAAGATGGAAAACATTTAGAACGGAGAATACCTACGCCCACGACACCACTACACTACTCGACTTGGGAATGTTCAACAAACAAGTAAGCATCATGCAACGTTCATCTCAGAAGATAGCTTAAGACGAGTTTCGTACCCCTACGCCACTCTCAGTAGTTCGATGGGAAAACTATTCCAAATTTTTACGTTAAAATTCTCCTCCCCATCGAGAAAATTCATCCATTTGACTTCAACCCGAAACAAAATCAGAAGTGATCAACTACATCTTTATCATACAACAGCTCCAGGATACTGCAAAACCACGAGTGGAATCTGACGAGGAAGGTTCATATTCCGACGAAAATTCCCATCTCGATGAACATACTACATCACAAGGTCAACGCGTTGAGCGTGGCTACAGAAAATCACCAACAAAATTACCGCCTCGACCACAATTCGAAGAACGATTCCTGGTGTCTCCCGATGATATGCCAACAGCTGTACTTCGAAAACCCTGTTTCCATTATGTCAACGTTAAAGCAATGCACGTGGAATTATTCGGCTTATGGAAAAAAATAGAAGATACAATTCGAAACACTCTTAAAAAAGTAAACATCTTCATTGATATTGACCATAAACCACAGAAACGCTTCACTGTATCTCAATGCTTTTTCACAGCACGCTGTCATATATGATGTGTACACTGGCGCATTCAAGATATCCACCAAGAGATTGTTTCAAAAAATACCTGATATATGGGTGAAAATTATATACTATGATTATAAAAATCCCACAATGCGTAATCCTGGAGTAGCCATTTTGATGAAGAACAACATAACTCACGGAGGCCAAGAAGTTTTACTAAATTCATTTTGCAGCACAGATCATTGCGAACTTTCCCAAAAAGAGGGTCTTCTACGTAACTTTTCTTACATGAATATCAAAGAAATGCTGCGCTGTTGTAGTTTAAATCAAGATATACAAGATTTATTTGGATTGGAACTCAAAAATAACGTGATTCTAGAAATTCCAGGACTGACCAGTGCAGCACAAGATGTACAAACGTGATACGGTGATTTTACGCGTGAAATAATTCCAATTTTTTTCAATCGAATTGTTTGTTGAATGATGAAATAAATATACCTACTTTGCAAGAAAATGCAATAGGTAATCAATTTAAATATTGTTTAATATCTGAATAAGATAAGTAAAGAAACAAGGTCATTTGAAATTAAACCCAACAATATATAAATATCAAAATGTCTAAATAGAAGTATCAAACTCGAACCATTAAAACCGTAAAATTGAAACTGAAATATCGAAATCGAAACACCTAAGTCGATATATCGAAACAGACAACTCGTAATTGAAACATCGAAATTGAAAATCAAAGTGTCGAAAGGGACATATCAAAATTGAAATGTTGAAATTAAAGCATCAAAACTGTAGAATTAAAATCGAAATTGAAATATCGAAATCGTTACATTGAAATGGAAGAATGTGAATAGATGTTTTCGGTAGCCATCTCGTCCATTTCTCTTCATCCTATTAGTCCTCGCATTTCCTCCTTTCTCTGGTTTATTTTTTCATATTAGCGCTTCAACTACCTCCTCCCCTCTGATCCTCCTTCGAAATTTTTTAAATCCCAGGTACATACATAAGTTTGTAGCAGATCAATACACTCTCAGGGAGGAAGTGAAAACTAAAGAAGAAAAAATAGAGGTGAATAACGTCTCCAGATCCAACATATCGTCTAATTACTTTTCTTCCAACGACAATGAAATTAAATACCTGCCTCAGAAGAAAAATCATCAAGATAAGTTAGTTTTCCATCCTTTTAAAAAATCAATACTCCCAAACACTAAACAGCTACAGAATACAATTCGACTATATCGTCAGCTTACTAAATCGAAATCCACGTAATATCGCAATTTACATTTGAATACATACTGAAAACAGATATGACCTACGTTTGCACTTGTGTAGATATGAGTTGGAAAAATCTGCCGATGGTATCTTGTATAAACAAGTAAAACTTCTTAGTTCATGTTTCATCGCACGCTAATGCATGACGTCATCTATCATGCACAAATTCTCGCTTTCATTATTACTTAATATTTTACAAACGATACTTCTATATGTTAATGGAGAAGCAAGCAACGAAGGTATCGTAATTCATCTTTTACATTTTATCAATTTCCAAAACTAATATACTTTTTGTTGATAGATCCACAAAAATATCTTCCATTTGTTTTGATGTCCCAAAATGGAAAACTATTATACCCCGAAGTCATGTCGCAAGGCACCTACGACGACGGCCTAGGATTCAAAGGCGACGTGCGATTCTCCAGCAGCAATATCAAGGAACAAATATTCCTATGTCCTCCGGAGAATGCAAAAGACGAGGAAAAAATCAATTTGGCGAATTCACTTTACAATCTGAGCCCTAAAATTAAAAAGATGTTTGGCAACGCTGACGTAGGTCAAAATTGCTTATTACAAAAGAGTTTCGGGATTGACGAGAATTTAAAATGCCTCAAGGAAGCTGCACCCATTATATATGAAGAATTCGATGAAAACGATGAAACTAAATTTACGTCGTGTGGTCCACAAAATAAGAGCAAAATGTATAAATTCGTGTATGACGTGAGTTATATTAAAATTAACATGGACACACCTTTGCTGCGCAGACCTTGATAGGCATTTTACATGCTTGAACATCTACCCTTCCTATTTCAGATTTGCCCAAAGGTGAATTTCGTCGAACGTGCCAAGCAGCTTTTACCAAACATTAGATCCAAAAAAATGAGGACATTTTTTCAAGTACCTATTTGATTATTTTCATGGTAGCCTCGAAATCCATAGCTAATTATAATATTTTATAAAATATAGCAAATTCCATTTTGGCACAAAACGAAAACTGTTTACGAAATATGCTTCGACCTGGATAATAAAAACACTGTATACACCAAACACCAACTATCATCAATTCCTCTACTATTTGATGACCGATTGGAGCAAGAAAGAAAGAAAAATTTCGATATCAGCACGCTCGATTACAAATACTTCTCTGACTTGTTCATTCAACAGGAAAAATTTTACAATCAGGTACAAATCCCCAAATAGATTATTCACCAATATGGAAAATTTACAAAGATTCTCTCAGACATAACAAGATTTCATGCTCGAAAGAATTTTTTCAAATATTCAATTTTTTACAACTCCAGCTGGAAAAATCCCAAGAACCTGGCGCACCCGACGATGAAAATTCAAATTCCGACACTCTTGTCAAATATAAACCTCAATTTCTTGTACCGCCAGGCGATATGCCAACCGCCCTACTACGAAAGCCCACTTTCCATTACATAAACGTCAAACTAATGCCCGAAATTTTGATCGGTTTATGGAATCATATCGAAAATTGCATACGTGAAGCTCTGAAGGAAGTAAGCATTCTTAAAATTGGACTAAATTTTGAATAGTAATTAGTTAATTACATTTTGTTTCTTCTCAGTCAAATTTATTATACGACGTGTACACAGGCGCCTTCAGTCTATCCACCGAACAGCAATATCCACAAATACCCAATTTGTGGATAAAAATTGTATATTTTGATTACAACAGTACATACAGAAGCAATATAGGAATAGCATTTTTGTTGAAAAATGAGACTCCTGAAAGTGGTAAAATTTCCCTTCTTGACTATTGCCAAATAGATTTATGCGATTATATGAAAAGGAAGGACGATTTATATGTAAAATTTTCTCATGTGGTGGATAATTTTCGATGTTGCACTTTACACAAAAGTATCCAAAACTTATTCGGACTAAACCTGAGGAACGACGTTGCATTGAAAATTCCCGGACTGACTACTCCAAAAAAGGTACAACAAGCTTAAAGAAATTTATAACAAGCGATGAAACATTGTCAGAAATATAATTTTCAATTCCTCGTGTTGAATTGTATCATATACCTATCTGCAAATTTTGTACCAAGTTTGATTTTCAGATCATCAACACTTTTGTAAGGAAAATGGGAAAAATAAAATATAACCAACACGTCAAACATTATCGATCTATCTATTCACGAACACTCATTCTGTAATATTTTTCAAATAGAATAATTACTTGGAAAGTACAGTGTATTCTACCCAAAGAGTCTAATCCTTCAAGACGAGATAAGGCTACTGAAGATGAACGCTTGTAGAAAAATTTGTCTACCTTGAAAATTGAAGGGACAATACACCAAAATGATAGTGGCACTTGATGCTCGAATTACTCCTACAATTCTGCAGTAAGATGAAAATTGAAACCTATTTTTCAAATGTTGTCGAGTTGCAAAAAAACGATAATTAAAAATCTATAAAAAAGACATGTCTTATTTTTGTCTATCTATGAAAAATTGCTGAGAAAATTAGGCAGACAAAAATAAGTCATCAACTTTTTTATGTAGTTAAAAAAGATCGACAAGAAAACTCTAATAACTTGTCATACCTGTTGCATTAAAATACCAAGAAAATGGGTTTTTAAATGTAGTCTAACTGCATAATCGAAGGAGCTATTAAAGAATAAAAATGTCGGCGTTCATGTGGAGCGTCAAGCTCCTTCGATTATTAGAGTCGATAACATTTTTTATGGGCATTCACCTTTGGTTTACTAATCACACAATGAGTAAAACACCCGGTATCCTCAATTCCTCATTTTTTTTTTAAATTATGAAACCTCATTTTCTTCAATTTTCTCCATACAACCACAACCGTAAATTTTTTCATCGCTAAAAATAAAATTCCAGATTAAATAATTTAAAATATTTTTGGTCAATTCTAGTTTCATGGAAATTTTCATTTCTCGTACTTTGATTGTCATCAAACTTAATCACCTATTTTCAAAGAAAAAGGTCTCAATTGCAATTCCACGATCACCTTTTATTTTCTATAAATCACAAATCACAAAGTATGACATCAATCCGCGAATTTGTATGGTTCACATCTTAATCAACAAAAAAACACATGTTTTTGATGAAATCAGAGCAATAAAAACTTCGTCACAACAGGTGGAAATATTTTTCACAGAATACTTTTCAGCCTGAATTTCACACTTATGTTGAAACACGATAAAATGCGCAATTTTCTTCTCACTTTATTCTTCATTACATTGCAAATATTTTCCGTTCTCGGTGGCGATGAAGAACACAACCATGGTAAATTTTGCAAATTCACTTAACCAAGGCTTCAATTAATTTTCACATTTATTCGCACCCAGATCTTCCGTTGGTTTTAATAAAATACAAAGATGCGTTCTTATATCCAAACACCATTGAAAAAGGAACTTACACAAAAAGCACAGGATTCCAAGGCGACACGCAATTTTCCACAGATAACCACCACGACCAAAAATTCTTCTGTCCACCAGACCAACCAGGAGAATTAGAAAAAATAGAACAAGCTGCGTCTCTAATCAGTAGCTCGATCGAAACTAGACAATTCTCTGGGGGAATGATACCAGATAAAAACTGCTTAGTGAATAAGACTTTTCGAGAAAACGAAAACCTCAAATGTTCCTCGATGGCCAATCCAAGTATCACATTGAAAGCAATGAAGAAAAACGGCAAATACAGCATGCAAAAATGTGGACCTGATGAAGCTGGCACAATGTATGAGTACATCTACGAAGTACGTAACGTTTGGAATTTTTTGCGTAGATGATCATTTCTGTAGTAAGTTGTGCACACATAATGTTCGTAATAAATATCGCTTCTTTGTTAGTTTTGCCCGCCGATAACATTTTTCGACAGAACGAAATTATTCTTTTCACATATAGGATCACCTGAAATGAGAAGGCTTTCTCGAGTGAGTATTAATTTCTTATATTTTTAAAATAACTTTTCCAATTTCATTTTGAAACGTTTCATTTCAAATATCGTTAGAAAATAGCGTTTTTGTACAAAACCCAATTAGTGTACGAAATATGTTATGTATATGAGGCAAATGAAGCATTATACACCAAGCACCAACTATCGTCTCTTGGACTCCTGTCCGACCAAAGATTACAGAAAGAAAGATTGAAAAAATTCGAAATTTTGACATACGGTTACGGGTATTTTTCAACTGTATTCTTAGCAGACGAAAAATTCTATAAAGAGGTACGTAAGCTAGTAAAAATTTATAAAATACTTTCAATATTGATCAAATTTCGATGATTGTCAAAACCGAAACCTCAACATTCCTTATGATTGACAACAGATGGAAAACTCCCGAAAAAAAGACGACTCTTCGTCTTCTTCCGCTGACGAAGAGAACGCAGATAAAAACTCTTTGGCCCTGCCATTCAAACCTCACTTCTTAGCACCACCCGATGACATGCCAACTGCCTTACTACGAAAACCCACTTTCCACTTCATAAACGTCAAACCAATACACGAAGATCTGCTCGAGCTATGGAATTACATCGAAGACGCGATACGAAAAAATCTCAAGGATGTGAGTGTAAAAATTTACACACATTTTTTTCCAAGTACCAAATTCTCTTTTCTTTTCAGACCGATATTCCATACGACGTGTACACAGCAGCGTTCAAACCATCTCAAGCAAAATATCACCCTAAAATACCCGACCTATGGGTAAAAGTTATCCATCTAAATTACAATTATCGTCGTCCCAGCTCAGGAATAGCTATTTTAATGAAAAACTACCCAGATGCCAATATCTCCTTGGATTCTTATTGCGCAACTGATCTTTGCAGTCCTAGTAAACATTCGGGTGAATTAGGCAGGAAGTTCTCTCATGTGATGGACAATTTTCGGTGCTGTCCGTTCCAATTAGAAATTCAACGACTGTTCGGTGTATTCCTTCCGTGTAAACTTGAACTTCAAATCCCCACGTTGACTGATTAATAAGAACGAAGACGTGGAATCGTGGGAGTGTCTCATGGGGTAGTTAAAAATTGCAATTTTTTTCATTTTTTGCCTAATACTCTTACACTGAATCTGTAAATTATCTGGCTTATTTAATGACAATAAAAACGTGAAAACCGTCGAAATTTTCTTGCGCAATAATTCTGCCTGTAAATTTTTGAGAATAAAAAAATCTCACGTTTTACTTACGGGCCTTGCAAGACTAACGGAGTGGCCACTGGTAAGCAAATCTTAAACCACGAAGAACAGTAGGTATTTCGAAGGTTCCCGATAAATTTTCCCAATTTCACTCCATTTTCTGATAAAATGTCATCACATACCAAGACGTGTCCATGCTCAAAGCGCTACGATGAAATAAAAATTTCTCGACGTTGTGACCCCTAAGGTTTTCATGTTATCCAAAGACAACTCATCATCCATCTTCTACGTTTTTTTAAGCTCTGAAATGGCGGTTTCATAAAAAATTGCGAGGAGAATCGGCTAGTCATGAATAAGTCATCGCCTTCACTATAGAGCTGAAAAAACGTACTAAAAATGTAATACTCGTACTTGTTTTGAAACTCTGTAAGATCGAGAAAATGAATTCTTCCAATGTCGCTGCATAATTGAGGAAGTTATTCGAGAATAAAGATGTCTCCGTTTTCTGTACGTACCTAGCTCCTTCGACTTTCAAGGTCGATGAAATTTTTTACAGGCATTTATCTTTGGTAGACTAACCACCAGTTAAAGGATTACACATCATGAGTAGAACAACAGGTACAATTTTTCATCCTTTTAAAAAATTATGCACCTTTCTGGTCATTTTTTTCAGTTTTTCCAAAAAATTGAGCCCTTCTTATTCTTATTAATCTTCCACAAAACGGACCTTTCTCGCTTTTCAATTTTCACCAAAACACGCAAACAATCTAGTTTCTAATTATTCCCAAAAAGAAAAGCTCAAATTCTACGACACACTGCCGGTTAAATAATTCGAAACATCATTGGTCGATGGTAATTTTATTTACATCTCTTTCAAGGAAAATCGCTTCTAAATTACTATTTCACGATCACTCTTCATATTTTACGAATCACGCAATGTGACGTCAACTCACTGATTCATATGGTTGACATAAGAATAAACAGAAAAAAAAAAATTTACACAATGAAATCAGAACAATGAAAAATCCGTCGTAGCAAACACTTTTCACAAATTACTTTTCAGTTTGAATTACACAACTTGTTGAAATACTAAAATGTACAATTTCCCTCTCACGTTATTATTGATCTCATCGCTAATATTTTCCGTTCTC
>QBDW01004133.1:0-11069 GCA_003261595.1 Maconellicoccus hirsutus
GTTGAGTTCTTTAGAATAACAAGAAATTCAAGAACTGTTGGAGTTTTTTGTTTCAAAACTAAACCACATTGACAAATTCGAGAGGAATTCTTGAACGTCTTTTGATTTATCAAATTTTAAATCCGATTATTTAGACGATTCGAAAATCTCCCGTTTCAGACTTTTTACTTAGTTGAGTTTTTTAGAATAACAAGAAATTTAAGAACTGTTGGAGTTTTTTGTTTCAAAACTAAACCACATTGACAAATTCGAGAGGAATTCTCGAATGTTTTTTGATTTATCAAATTTTAAATCTGATTATTCAGAAGATTCAAAAATCTCTCGTTTCAGACTTTTTACTGAGTTCAGTTCTCTAGAATAACAAGAAATTCAAGAACTGTTGGAGTTTTTTGTTTCAAAACTAAACCACATTGACAAATTCGAGAGGAATTCTCGAACGTCTTTTGATTTATCAAATTTTAAATCTGATTGCATTGTTATTTTCGATCATCGGCGTGAACTGAAATTTGACTATACATTTTTTCAATGTCGGCGCAAAATGCTACTAGATGAGGGCAAAATTTTTTAAATCAGAATATTTTAACTGCAACGCAATGTCGGCCACAGTATCCAGTACTTTAGCTCCATATCGACAACGAACTAAATTTTTTAGGACGATGCAATATCGATCCTAACGACGAGCGAATTAAGGTGAGTTAGATAACGAACCCAAAAAGAACGACATGGATGATTTTATTCACACACGATAATTAAACACAGTTAAAAAATTAAATAACGAACGAAAAACACTGCAGATGATATCCGGCCCGAAGGACCAAAAATGTTTTGTACTTAAAAAAAATATTAATTCGTATAAAGTATATTTTATCGAACTAAACCTAAGGACGTTATAGGAAGACTGAATTAGAAGAAAAATACAACTAAAAACTAAGCTACGAATAGAAAATAAAAAAAACACATAAAAAAAGGACAATACCAAGGGAGAAAGGTCCGCGGACTGCTGACACAAACCGGTCCGCGGCACCTTACGTAAACACTGATTACTTAGAAGATTCGAAAATCCCCCTTTTAGACTGTTCACCTAGTTCAGTTCTCTAGAATAAGAAATTCAAGAACTGTTGGAGTTTTTTGTTTCAAAACTAAACCACATTGACAAATTTGAGAGGAATTCCCAAACGTCTTATCTTTCGGTTTATCTTTAAATTTGATTAATCAGAAGATTCGAAAATTTCATTGCAAGACCATTTTCGAAAAAAAAGACCAACCCTCACTTAAATCTGAAAATCGACTCAAATCTAAACGTAATTTGCTCAAAATTGACTTAAAAAAAGTTTCAACGTTATTTTTGATTTCTTTGTGAAATTTTAGCCTATTACTTTGGTGGAAAAACTCAATAATTGACTCAAATTTGAGCTTAGGATACTCGAAAATTACTCGAAAAAAATTTTAATCGCAGTTTTCGGATTCCTTGTAAAATTTCAACCCATTTTGATAGGTCGCAATGTCACTTTTGAAAACAGTTTTTACGAATATAGTTTTTTATTTAATGGTAATTTTTATTATGCAAATTTCGCGCCTCAGACAACGCCACCTTATTCGACCAAGAGTAATTTGGTATTACAAGTTGTAACTCCTTTCTACAGTAAACTCTGCGATTTACTGAGAAGTTTCTGCGTAACCACTAAACTTTACTTTCCATCTAGCCGAGCTGGCCAGTGGTCACCTGAAGAGATTGTCTTGTCAGACGTACTGATTTGAAGTTAATTTTAGTGGTGACCATTTTATGGTATTTTTTCATATTTGCCTACAAGATCTTAGGACTTTTCGTTTTGGTATTGAAATTTATCGGCGTGATTCCTTGTGTAATATTTTTTTACATTTTGTCCAAAATGAAAACACCAAGATTTAGCGGGAAATGTTGGTAATTCGGTTTAAATTAAATAAAACCGGGAACTGGGACGAAACAGCGGTTGAATTTTAATCCGACAATAGTGGAAAGCCAAATCTGGACATATTTCTTCGATATAGCTGATTGGATGGAATGGAAATGCGACGGTGAACGACTTGGAGAACTTTTATCAACGGGCTAACATATTTATTTAAAATCTTCGAGAGAGGAAAAAACTCCTCGGAGGCGATTTTTTTCCAAAGATAAATTTTTATACCGGCAAAGACCGTTGTCGTATTTCAAAGTAGGCGGAAAATTGGCGCGTAACCGGGTTCGAAACGAAAGCGCTCTTTTCGAAAATTACCAACCTCGAGGCCTTATCGGTTGAGTAGCGTTGGGGCTCGTTCAATGCAAATTTTTATTACAACTTGTAATCTTATGTTACGCACCCTTGATCCGAATTCGTACTCAGAGGAGCTCAGATGAGTAATCGGAATCATGAAATTAAAACCGAATGTAAATCGATACAGACGTACTTGACTACTCGTTTTATGTTCGGTTAGCTTATTACGCGAATTTACATACGAAAAGAGACGCCTTAAATTTCGGTTTTAACTTCGATTTAACCCTAAGTGTCGACTGTCAAGCGAACCCCTTCGAAAAATGTTATTCTGGAAGTCTTTATTTTCTTAGTTACGTGTCCGGGTGCGTGACCGAAATTAACCGACCATTTGGTGCTTCCTCGGTGTAATTTTCACGTAGATCCGGTATTTCTTCCTCAATAAATTATCGTATAGGTTATTATCGCATAGTGTTTGTATTACGATATACTTCTATCTACGTACGAGTATAATGGAGGTGTCAAATTTCATTGCTCTTAAGTTCACTTTTTATGGATACGATTCGTTGAGCTGATTTGTTTATTTTGTGTATAGGGTGTTCTGTAAGTGGACGTAGTGTGTGATGTTACAAGTTATATTCGTGTTGTTTCGTTGTAGCCTTGAGATCCGTTTTTAATCCTTTTAATGGGTATTTTTTCATTTGTCTCTTTTCTGTTGGTTTATTTCTACTTGAAGAGGATTTCGAAATTGAAACCGAAATTAGGAAATTATATAAAAGAATGTAGTCAATTTTCTGAATTCGGTGTAATTATTGGAGTTATAGATATAGTAGAAATACGTGGTTGCGTTGTTGCTATGATTATGATGTTGATGTATTCGATAAATAAATAAATATACGTGACTAGTTGTTGAAGTGTCGGGGATAACTGATATATTTTATTTTATTAAAGAATACTGATTTATTAATATTAAATTCTAACTTTTCCTTGTAAATGTATCAATTCCCCTTGGCGTATTTCAACATTGTCACCAGCACTGAAAAAAAAAAAAAATAAAAAAAAATCATATATATAAAGCTACAAGCAAAAAAGTTCAGATAATTTTCATGCAGCCCCCATTACAGTTAGGAAGCTGATGTTTTTTTTAAATGAAAGCTCTTGATCTACACTTGATGCCTATAACAAAGCGAAGGGCAAATTTTGATTTTAAAAGCCCCAAATTTGGGAGGGGAGGTGCCAAAATTGAGATATAAAAATTTTGAAATAGTATTTTTCTTTAAATCGTATTTAACCTCCAAATCCAAAATTTGAACCTTTTTGGTCTCATAGAAGGGGAGTTATGCTCCAAAAACCAAATTTTCGACATTTTGGCACCTCCTCCCCCAAGTTTTTGAAAAAAATCAAAATCATCCACAACAGTTTTTGAGGTATGGTACCCTAATTACCTAGGCCAACTTTCAAGAATTTAAAAACCAAAATTATGCTAACTCCGCTTCTTTTCATCCGATTTTGAATTTCAAAAAACGAAAAGTTGTATTTTTACAACAGGAACTCACATACAAAATTTCAAAAAAATCTCCCCATAAACACCCTTGGAAACGCGAGTTATGTTTTGAAAAAATCTGCCACGTTTTGCAACGTTGCGGCATGTTGCCGTACGCAGAAGCCGCGTAACGAACACGTTAGTTTTAAAACGGTTATTTCTTGCTGATGACGTGATGACTAGCTGCAGTACAATTTTGAGCTTGCCAAATTATTGTTTTTTGTTTAGTGTTTTTCATAAAAGTGTACGGGAGGGGGGTTTGGGGGCGCAGCCCCCAACTGCGAGTTCCGAGGGCGAAGCCCGAGGAACGAGGTGGCGGTGAGCAAAGCTCACCGCCGGGGGTTGGGGCCGCGCAGCGGCCCAGGGGGCGAAGCCCCCTAGTAAAATATATCAGTTATCCCCGACACTTCAACAACTAGTCACGTATATTTATTTATTTATCGAATACATCAACATCATAATCATAGCAACAACGCAACCACGTATTTCTACTATATCTATAACTCCAATACTTCTCTCTTTTTTTTGAGAGAAGTATTGGAGTTATAGATATAGTAGAAATACGTGGTTGCGTTGTTGCTATGATTATGATGTTGATGTATTCGATAAATAAATAAATATACGTGACTAGTTGTTGAAGTGTCGGGGATAACTGATATATTTTATTTTATTAAAGAATACTGATTTATTAATATTAAATTCTAACTGTAATTTATTTTTCGTATTCAAAAAGCGTTAATTATCATTTTATATTGCGATAGAGCAACGGCGGATGTTTTTTTCACACAACGCACCCAATTCCATTTGGCTCCGTTCAATTTTAGAGCATCTTTCTATTTTCATCCGGTGTCTGATTACTCAGTTGTAATAAATAATCAGAATCGACGTCACTTGATTCCTTTTCCTCATAAATCAGCGAGTGTTTTTTTACGCAGCACTTAATTTCTTTTTTTTTCGATTTCTTCGAGTAGGCGTTTGCTGTAGCTTGCCTTAGCTTTGTTATACTTGACAAATACACGAAATTTTCGATTACGTACTCGAAAAAAATAACAGACGATTCTCATCGCAGCACACTCTCAAGTAAATCCGCCGAAGGGGTATTGAAACCGGCAATTGTCAAGTGAGTTTATGCTAGAGCGAGAGGGGGTGGAGAGGCTTGTCGTAAGGATCCTATATGTGATCCCTCGTTATAACACCCCGTCATGACGTCATCACTCTAATTAACCAGGTAACTGAGTTAAATGCAAACAAGTGTATTTAAAAGCGACCTAATGAAATTCACCGTGAATTACTATGGTTCGCTAACAACACGTGTATTTTTTTTTAGAGGGGGGGGGGAATACGTAAAATACAATCTTTATAACATGAACCGCCCATCGGAATACGAACGATAATCTTAAAAAGCTGACGTGACCGAAAACATAAAAAGATAATAATACACGTGAAAATAATACGTGCATTTTTCGACGAATATTTATAAGTACTTTACTCGGCGTTTAATTGATTCATCGCCACGCAATCATCGACTTGACTGATCGTAAAATTCGCTTTGATAAATTTCCTCGCCGAAATCCCAACAACTCGGGCATTCACACGTCGCTGAAAATGTACATTTTATTAAACCGTAAAAACGAAAACGATGCAATTGGAGGGAAAAAACACCGTTAAAAAATAATTTACATTCGTGATAAAAACGATTGTCATAATAAGCCAACGGTTTTCCTATACGTTTCCTCGCCGATCCGCGATTTTAGTAGCTTTCCGTTGGAAAAGCATTGTGCGTAATAACTAGACCGTATCGTTTTACAGCTTTTTCAATGTATCGAATTTTTTTTTATACTTAGAACATTACAGCTTACAGCGAAAGCCTGTAGGGTATCTAAACAAACCCCTACGCTCTTTGCTTTTCGCATTTTTCAATATGACTGCGTTTATAAACGAGAGAAAGATATAAATATTCACTTTATCAAATTCCCTATACAAAAGTTATACCTTTTTAATACCATGAAGAGTCGGAAACTTGAAAGATAAAATGTTTTCTTTTTTGAAGGATAAACGAAATCGTACTAGGATACTTGACTTATGTAAGGATATACAGATAAATTCGATTGGGTTAAAATTTAGAAGACGTTTCATAATCAGATGCATTCGCGAAGTAAATACAACAGCGTGTATTCTTTCAGTTGCACGAGTTGAGAGTGTTCTTTTGCGGTGGAGCTGTCAGGAAGGGAAATTTTTGGCATTTTTTGTCGGTTGTCGTTTTAATAGGAAAATCTCATGGATCAGTTCGGATGTAATGAAAGAGCGCGTTGAAACTTCAAAGGTGGTTATAAAATAGCGTGAGAAGTGACGATGGTGACATTTTCATGTCATTGTAACATGTTATTGGCGATGTTGTTAAGATGACATGTCATGGTCATGCGTGATATGTGATCACATCGTGGTAGCATGTCGCGATGACACGTGTAATATGATGTCAACTCATTGTCATAGTGACATGTCACGGGTACGAGTGACATGTGATGACAAATGACACGTTATGATGGTGGGTGACATGTGATCATATCATGTTGGCGTATCAGGATGACGTGCCGTAGTCATGTCATGATGACATGTCATTGCCACGGTGACATATCACGGTTATGAGTGACATGTGATGTCTAATGACGTGTCGTGGTGATGAGTGACATGTGATGATGCCATAATGACGTATCAGAATAACATGTCATTGTCATGTCATGGTGACATGTCTTGGTTATGAGTAGCATGTGATGTTCAGTGACATGTCATTGTGATGAGTGACATGTGATGATGTCATAGTGGTGTATCAGAATGACATGGCATAGTCATGTCATGATGACATGTCATAATCATGCCATGGTGACATGTCATAATCATGTCATGATGACACGTCATTGGTATGTTATAATGACATGTCACATGCCATTGCCACGGTGACATGTCACGGTCATGAGTAGCCCGTGATGCCCGGTGACGTGTCATGGTGATGGGTGACATGTGATGAGTCATGGTGGCATATCGAGATGACATGTCAAAGTCATGTTACATAGAGGTTTTCTTAACGTCTTGAAAATTTCAAGGTACGAAGAAAAAATGAAGGTGCTTTTCTCAATCCCATGCAACTTCGGTCTGAACATTTTACCCACGAGAAGTGAATCGTTGATACGAAAAATTCGCTCTCGAAATCTTTCTTTCAATGTGAAAAATTATTTTTACGCCTTTGAAGTTTCATTGTAGTTTTTAAAATGTAAGCCACGTAGGATTCAAAACGCTGACATTCTTTCTAGCATACAAAATTAAAATACTTGATGATAATTAGGTTACCGAACACCTCAACCGCTGAATATTAAATTCAGACATGAGGGAGTTTAATATTTGACAATCGACTTTTTTTCCGCGTAATGAAATTTTTTTCGGTAATTTCATTTATTCGTGTTATTTCCGCAAAAGGAGAAAAAAAACGATCGAGCTTGATAATTTAATTGGTTTTTAAATTTCGCGAATTGTTTTATTAAATCTATTATAAACGAAGCAAGGTGCGAGTAAAAATCTTGACTCTTGGTTTGGAAATTTCCTGTTTGAGTTCTGCATTCTAAGGCAATCAGACTTCCTTTTTTTGGGGGCGGGGGGGGGCGAATTGTAGTGCGCTCGGTGATCATGATCGTATTTTATTGACTCCTTGATCCGCAATTGATAAATGTGTGTAGTTTTGTTATTTAATAAATATAACTAAGATTAAATTTTGTAGAAGTAAGAAAAGTATTGTATTTTTCAACATATTGCTCCGAATGGGCATAGAAATGTTCATTGGGTATTGATAAAGCGACGATATGGAATTGCCGAGTTTTTTTTTCCACCAACTTCATACGCTTTAGTAATAACAAACAGTTGTAAAAATATCATTTCTTTTGCTCCAAAGAAGTGTTATAACTGTTTTGACGTTATTTCAAAAGTAAATATGTTTTCATGTTAGACGAAAGCGGCTTCTTTACCTTTTTCAAAAGCTCTTTTCGACGTATTAATTTTTAAATAATAAAGTCAAAATAAAACTAGGTTCTGTTTTTGAATCCAAAAGGTTTTTACGAATTACGTACATCTGGCTCGTGTAACATTTCAAAAGCGAGATGTTTACGAGAAAAAAAGAAGTGAAACTGGAAGGGAAAAAATGTTTTCGAATAATTTATCAAGGCTAAATTGCGGCTTTTATATATTTTCTGTCCAAAGGCGATAATTTGTTTCTTAAATTAAACAAAATTTAATAGATGTGGAGCGTAAAGCGGAGTTTCTTCGGAGATGCGAAATTTCTGCGTAATTAAAGGCGCGCGAGAGAGAGAGAAATCATGCGAATGAGGATGTTACGCGAAATTAAAAATTTATACAAGGTGATGAGATGGTGTAGCGAGTAAATCAACCTTCGTTTATAATTTTTTTTTCTTGAGTGAATGGTTATATGATGAAAAAGGAGGTTGATTTATTGATAATGTCGTCGAGGGTATGATGTAATGTTCAGGATACGTTTTCTTCGCGTTGTTAATGATTATTCGGTGTGTGGAAAAAAAAAAGGGGACAGAATTGGGATATTTTCGAGCGCACTACGATTCGAGGAATCTAAATAAAGTGCACCTTTATCGGCGTTTGAATTATTTAAAAATTTCGCACATTTGCTTTCATCATATTCGCATTTTACAACGGGATAGAAAAAAAAAACGGCTGGAAATAGCCTATCGACAATGTGCGTCGAACATACGCCATAAATTTCTCGAATGCTGCGGCCTCGATGGAAAAAAACCGCTTAATATTTCTCCGATTCTATTCGCGCTTCTGAATCAATAAAAGCTTTTTCTCGATTCCGTCTCGTATACGTGGAGTATACATAACGACAAATCCACCGGTACACCCCCTAGGAAGTTATACATTTTGAATACGACGCCACGTATACATGTACGTGTACACGATGCACAGGGCTACGTATACAAACTACACAAATTTCACATATTTCATAACCATAAATAATATTTACTCTGTTGTGTGCGGCGTGCACGAGCGAAAAAAGAAAAAAAAAAGCCATAAACGTCTTTCAAATCCCATCGGCCAGTAGCGAAATAATCGAATAAAAATCTTCGCTCCGTCGAGTTAATTCCATAACGGGATGTCTCGTCGGAGATGTTGAGGAAGCTCGTGATAGGTTTGAAAAGTCGATGGAACTGGGAAATCGTAATTCAACGATTGATTCGTATGGCGATTTCACTAATTTAAAGTATCGCTTTGATTAGTTTTACACCATAAAACTTGTACTGCTTTTAGTTCGACTTGCAATTTAGGTCTGGAGGTTGTGAAAGAGAGGTTAAGGGCATGGCATGTCGGTTTTGTCGAAGGATTCATCTGGAGGAATATTAGGAAGTGTATGTTAATTCGAAACTCAGATTAGATATTTTTGATATTTTAATGTCTTTATTCTGGCACATAAATCGAAATCGTCACGAAAAAGCGTTACTTCTCAAGGGTAACGAAGTTCAGTTTTGTGCATATCCATATTTATTTTAAGGCGTGTTGAAATTCCCACCAATTTTCATTTAGCCCCTATTATAGTTGAGAAGCTGATTTTTTTTATAGGAAACTCTTGATCCACTCTTGACATCATTACTATAGCTGAAGGCAAATTTTGATTTTAAAAGATCCAAGTTTTTGGGGGGAGGTGGTAAAATTGAGGTATTTTTTAAAATCATAAATTTAAACCTCAAATCCAAAATTTGAATCTTTTTAGTTCCGTAGAAAGAAAGTTATGCCCCAAAAATTAAATTTTCGATATTTTTGCGCCTCCTCCCCAAATGTTTTGAAGTCTAACTTTGAACAATTTTGACACCGTATGGATGAGATTTTTAATAAAAACCAAAATTACGCCAACTCCGGTTCTTATCATCCGATTTTGAATTTAAAACAGAAACTCACATTTCAAATTTCGAAAAAATTCCCCTCTCCCCCCCATCACTCTCTTAATTACGAGTTATGTTTTGTACACAGTACGAGTTAGGTTTAAAAAACGGCTAAATTGAAATATTTTATGTTGATGACTGGCCGCAGTACAGTTTTGAGTTTTACAAATCGAAATCATTGTTTTTTTTTAGGTGTTTTTCTTGAATATAATTGTACAGGAAAGGGTATACAGATGGGAGGGTGGTTGGGGTGTAGCCTCCTAGCATACAGGGTGTTCCAGGGTAGAAGTAAGGCCTTCAACCCAGAAACTGTGCAACATAAACTCAGTCTATGTATGCATGTTTGCCTAATCTCCGGACCGCAGGGGCAGCAGTATACCCTTTCGAAAATTTTTTTTTCTCATTTTTGTTAACAGATTTTGAAAAAATATACCTCAATTACTAAAATAGATAGAAATGTGCGGTTTGTTCTGGGAGAAAGAGAATTTTATCTAGATTATTCTAGTGTGGATGATTTTTGTGTTTGGTTAATATTCAAGAGTGTAAATGACAAATTAAAGAAGAAAACGCGTTTCAAATTGTGAAATTTTTATCATTTTTATTGAATTATTCAAAAATTTCTTCACATAACATACGACTTTAATAGGTGTTTTTAGAAGGAAAAATTTTGATCTTTCCAATGCCGCAAACCTCATCTTTCTATCTTAATTAAATCAAAAGTTATAAAAATTAAAATTCCCAAAATTTTTCAAAATTATGTAAATTTTTGCAATTTTTAATTCTTGGACGACCATAACTTTTTAACTGTGTGAGATAGAAAGGTGAGGTTTGCGGCATTCAATAGGGCGGTCTTCCCCCCTCCAGAAACACTCTTCCGGGTGATTGGTCATAAGTGAAGTTTTTCATCAATTCGTATTTTTTTTGAAAAAAACTTTTTATGCCGATCATTTTGACAAGTGCTTCTGGAGGGGGGAAGACCGTCCTATTGAGTGCCGCAAACCTCACCTCCGGTTTTCCTCCGTTGATCTACTTCAATTTGATATAAAAATCATGCGAAAATGAGGAAAAAAAATTGAACAAAATTGGTAAAAAGTAGAAGAAAAATCATATCTGCAGGAAACTTGACTTGATGAAAAAAAACACATTTTACAGTAAATTATATTTTAAAAGACCTCTCTTTACCTAATTCCAATTTTTTCAATTACTTTCAATTTTAATTGATTTTTTTTCATTTTCCATTCTTTTCCATCAACATAATTATTTAATTTTTTTTTTAATCGTAGAATAAAATATTATATTTTAAAAAACCTCTCTTTACCTACTTCCATTTTTTTCAATTACTTT
>QBDW01004135.1:0-10168 GCA_003261595.1 Maconellicoccus hirsutus
ATAATAACATACCCTTTCCATTTAAATTTCTCGAGAAAAAACACGTTTTGTGGTCTGTGGGACACCCTGTATGTAGTCCAAAAATTTTTGACTCCCTCGTAGAATGCGCCTCACAGGAGAAGTATAAAACCGGTGGATTTTTTTCGCTATCACCCCCCAATCAAAAATAAAAGGTACCGTGCGGGACTTCTGAGACACACTGTATGCTTCGAATGTTACTTTTTAAAAATTTAAATTAGATTTATAATTTGTTTCAGTTTTTGTTTCATTTTTTCATTTTTTTTATATCTATTATTTTTAATAAAACCAAATTTCCAATGTTAGGTAATTTTAAAAATTTTTTAATGAAACTAAAATAGGTGCTTACTTTAAAATCTTATTTTTTTTAAATTCAAACTAGATTTAACATTTTGATTATGTTTTTTTTTAATTTTTCTGTTTTTAATAAAACCAAAAATATGCTGTGATTTTTATTTTGGGATGAGGCGGCACAAGTTTACTGCCCATGGCGGAAAAATCCTAAATCCGCCTCTGCCTTCAATTTTAGAATTATACAAAATATGAATATAACCAGGGCTTTTTTATGGGTGGGGGAGGGGGACGCAGTGTCCCCAAAGGAAATTTTGAAAATATCGAAAAATCGCCATAAAAACTCGATAAAATAAAAAAATTGGAAAAGAAATAAAAAAAATCACTTTTGGTAACCATTACAAAAACTTTTGGATTTTTTTAAATGATCAAAATTATTCAAAATACAGCCAACGCTGTTGATCCTATCGAAATTCTGAAATTACATTATCTATAGGATTAACGGTTGGCCAAGCATTGGCAAAAAAGTAATTCTGGAAGGAGCAGGAAATTCAAATTCAAAAATTCGTGAAAAATAGAATAATGAAATTCATTAGCCAAAAACTTGGCTTTGAGGTTATTTTTAAACACCGAAAAAATAATGTCACCTTGATTTTTTTTTCTTGAAACAGTTGCAAGGGATGGGAGATAAGACCAAGTACAAAAAGTTATGAACTTACAATTTTTGAGAATTAGCGCCCCCCCCCCCAAAATGTGACAAAAAAGAACTGAATATAACTAATTTTGTAGGGTTTAAAAAATTCGACGAAGAAGTTGCAATCAAAGTTTGTTCATCTAGATTATCAACTGAGTTACGATGTTCTGAAAAAACAACTTTCATGGGAGCATAACTTCGTCCCTTCAAAATTTGGGATCAGCAAACATGTATACACTTGTATTGCTTGAGTTGCTGCATCACGGATTTGAAGGCGGTCCACTGGTTGCAGAACACCCTGTATATGTACGCTGCACCCCAAATTGTGTTTTTTTGGTTGTTGAATAAATGGAAATGGAATAAATTCGGTTGAAAATCCGAGAAAAAAAAGTGTTGGTCGGAATTAGGTATTACTACCGATGCAGAACTAGTAGAGCGTTCAATCTTATCACGTGTGTATTACATTGTGTACAATTGTACGTGGTGTAGCGTGCAGTGATGTAGATGGAGGTGTACGCGGTAGTGATGGTGTTTGCTTAGGCGTTCGCCTGGTTGCGCCATCTCTTCCGTTATTAATTTTCTACCAGTCGGCGTTGGTGCTTTTATCAATAACGAGATGGCAACACGCGATAAAATTCCATCGCTTCGTAATCTGGATTATTTGTTGTGGTTACGCATGTATTGGTGCACGCAAGCTGCGTGCGTTGCGAAGTGGCTGCGGAGTAATGTGAATGAGATGAGGTGTCGAACATGAGATTAATGTTCCGAAAGGATTCAGCCCATTGAATATGGTAAATTGGTCTTCAACGCGGATTTTATTTCGATGGCGAAAATCAATGGAAATGGGTGAAAAAAAGTTGGAAATTATTTTCAACTTTCAATTGCTCCTGAGTGAGATGTGGGGCTCGTCAGTGTAGCTTTTGCGTAAATGCATATTTTATCGACCCTTTCTTCAAATTGAAAAAAAAAGCATCAAATAATTATTCTACATTATGATGTAATAATTTGAAGAAATCTCACTTTTATTGTTTTTTCCTGAGAAACACTCTTAATGGGAGCGAGTTGTGTGTTCCATTGGTTGATCTGAGGTGAAAAATTCTAAGACAAAAGCTCTTGGAAATTGAAAGGAGCACGGTTTCGATTATCTTCCCTCCCCACCGGACTTTTTGAGTTTTCGAGATATCACGGAAAATCTGATTTCAGAGGGTTATAATTCCTCATAAAAATGCCTTCATCTGTGGAGCACTTCAACACATGTATTTGGTGTGAAAACTGCCAAATGCAAAATTTTTTTCATCTCAAATCGAAGTTAATAAAACCTCGTGAAAAGCAAAGAGAATGATTCCTTTGTAATTGAATTTTTCAAGCTTCGCGTCGCATTTTATGTCGAAATTGGAAATATAAGATGAAAAAAGCCCTAATAGATTTTTGTTTTTACGTCGACGACGTAATAGAATTACACGCGAATAGCGACGTCATCTTTTTCACCTTCGTTTATACCTATTTTTCAATCACGAAGACGATTGAGAAAAGAAAAACGATCACAATGGTGTTAAATTATTTATTCAAAAAGAACAATTAAAATGAAAAAAAAAACAAGAAAAAAAAAGCAATCGACGTTGAAAGAAATTCAAAAGAAGAAAAACGACAGAGAGGAAAGTGTCAACGAGTGTTGAAAAGAAATACGCAAATCGGGCAATATTAAAAGCGTAAAATAAGAAACCAAACGATTCAGAGAACCCGTTGAAAGGAGAATCGAATAAATCTAAAAATAAACGCCCGAAATTGGACGAACAGAAGACGATGGTTTCGGGGACGCATTTGGCAATGGCACAATACGTATAAATTATTACGCCGCGTATAAATCTCGGGCGTTATTCGATACACTGCTGCACGCGTATTCAAAAACCATCGAGAAGAGAAGGTTTTTCAGATGGAAAATAAAGCAAGAAGAAGAAGAAGAAGCGTGGAAGAGAAAACAGAATCATGCGGTAAAAGCGAAGAAAAAAGTAGAAAGTAAAAATAGAAAAATATCAACAAAAAAACATATTGAAAGTTATCGCAAACTCGTCGAAATGAAATATACGAGAAAAAATATAAACAAATAAAGAGCATATAAATAGACTAAAAAAATATATAGTATAATAAAGCTAGAAAAAAAAATTAAATAAAACGACATATATGGGAAAACATATATAACGAAATGTGGTAAAAGAAAGAGAGGAGTATGAAGTCAATGTGCACAAATCGAACTCGTCTCTCGGTATTATGTTTATTTATCGAGAAGAAAAATAAGTCGGATATGCAGCTTCGGATATTGGAAGTAGCGGATGGGAGCGGCGCAGTGGAGATCTTCTTTCGGTGAATTTTTCATTTACGCTGCGAGCCGCCACCCTGCGATGTTATTTCGAATGCTTGAATTTCTGGTATAGCGGATGATAGGAGACGGAAGCGTGATATCCGGTGGCGTCCGACCAGTATTTCACGTGCTGTACGCGGCCGTCCGGCAATACGACCTCGTAGCTTCCTTTGGTGTATTTCTCGTCGCGATATTCCTTGTGGCCGAAATTGGTGCCCCAGTGGTCGTCCTGTACGAAGTATTCGTATTCGTAGCGACCGGTGAATTCGTTGTCGTGCTGTAATCAAAGATGCAGTTAGTGTGGTTGGGCTTGGGAGGAGCACAGATGCATCAGCGAGATGAGCAGTATCTTAAATTATGATTTGGTGATGCGAAAAGCGAAGAGAGATGTGAAAAATACGGTGTAAACGGAAATTAGTTCGGTGCCTGCGATTCGTCGATGCTGCAACCAAAACTGCACCCGAATATGATGAGTTGCCGAAGTAAGATTTGAAGGGGTTGAGAATTATACGAAGGGTACCTATTTGTTTCACGCTCTATAACTACGGCGGAGTCGAAAATGGGAGAAATTTATAGAGGACCTTTTTTACAGCATTTTTCAAGTACTGCAGTATCATTATTACTCTTTGCATATAGCTGAAATTGAAGGAGTTATGTGTCCTTGAAAACCTTTTTGCGAATAACTTGAAAAATTTGAGCTCCTGGGTTTACCGTTTATCAACCTTTATACCCCTTCAAATGTTAATTATGCAAACGTTACAACATTTGTGTAGTTTTAGTTGCAGGATTAGCATTTGTAAGGGGCTAAACACACTGTATATTTATCGAAAAAATGAAACATTTGAAAACGAATCCTAATCGAATCACTCTCGAGTATTGATTCTGTGTATAAATTTCTCCTCCACGATGCCATATACTTAATTGCCCAAAGTTTGAAAATTTATTATGTCTCGAATTTGAAAAGGAGGACGATATAAAAGCACGTTGAAACGATTACTTGTCAAAGTTGTACGTACGTTTTGGAGTAATCGCATTGATTTCATCGTTTAACTGTACATCTTGTCCTCTAAGTTCCTACGGAAGTTTTCTCATATGAGTGAGACAAGGAGACACCGAGTTGTGTATTTGGAAAGTGTACCCGATCAGAGTAGGATTAAGGGATGAGGGCGGATTTGTATCATATATGCGTGCTCATGCAAAGAGAAAGACAGAGAGAGAACGAAAGAGCCCAAACGCAAAAATACCAACTCAAGGGTACCTTTCGAGTATCACTTAGTGGTACTCGAAATCGGACGATAGTATTATGCGAGTTTCCCCTCTCTAGCGTGATCTTGTCTCCTTCTCGCTCGTATATCGTTCTCGAAATGGAAATAGCGTGCTTTCGTATACACTCGAATGGGACGTATTGGCGTTATTTATGAGTGTATGGGATTTATTGGCGGTATATAGCTGCGAAAGTTATTAGGTCGGAGGATTTACGCGAAGGCGAAGAATACGGCGATGTCTCAAGTTCACGTTGAAGAGGGTCTGCGTTGCTTTTGCAAGAAGCAAAATTGGTTGCGTGGCGTGAAGACGGAAGGCGATGTATCACGTGTATGGATTCGAACGAAGTCGTGTGAGTGTAGGAAAATTAGACCTCGTAGGGAGAAGGGTTTGAAAGGGGTGAGTTACGGTGACGTGGCCTTTGTATAGGAGCAAAATGCCAAATAAAAGCTTATGAAATAATATGAACCTTTGGTGTGATTTTACATCGAAGTAATGGATTATAACATGTTTTGTGGATTTCGATATCGTCTGGTTTACACACCCCCTTCCCTTCCCTTCTGTATGACCATAGGGTGAACATTATTCATTACAAAAATTCTTTCGCAAATGCTGCAATGATACGAGTAACATGATAGTTCAAAAGCTTCCATACTTTATCGTACATTTCTGCGTGCATTTCCCCCCTCCCCCCACGTCTACTCTTGCGACCCTCGAAACACGTTAGCAATGGAAAAGCAACGTATTACACCTATTCGTAATTCGTGTTCGTAATTTTAAATTAAACGACAGAGCCCCCTTTGGGTATGGGCGTTAATCCGTAAATGCTGCGAAAATCGTTTCGGTATTATATGGCAATTTCATCGGTTGAGGTGCTTGTATCGGGGTTCGAGGGGGGCGTTTCACGTGCCGTGGTAATATTTGAGCGAATAATTTGAATAACCATTCGTATAATAACGATAGAAAGTGCAGAGATGGATGAAGTGAAAGCGGTCGTGAGCGAGGTCGCGAAGGGTTGAGGGATGATTTAATTAAAGTTGTTCATTACGGTCACGTAGCGTAATAGGCGATATGCGGTGAAGGAGAATGGATTAGGGACGCTGATAATCCCACGCCGCGGTACAGATAGAATGAAGATTGGAGATGAAATTGAAAAAAAAATCGAACTTACCTCGGAATGCGACGATTCGCCTTCGTTCTCCTTTTTAAAGACGGGCACCGGCTCGATGGCGGCTTTTTGGAGTTTATCGTACGATATCGGTTCCTTGGGTGACTCCAGAGGTGGCTCGGTGATCGGTTTGGGATGCGTGATGAGCTGCTCGAACGGGATGTAGTACTGGAACAGCGTGTAGTCTTGGTTTTGATCGGGGATCTGGTCCTCTTGACGGGGTTGCGGTTTATCGGTGTTAACAGCGGTGGAATCTTCGGTTGGTTTTATATCGTGTGGGCCTTCGGAGTACACGGCGTAAGTGATGGGTTTCCAACTGGAGCCCGGGTTTTCGGAGGTGGCCACGAAATCGTTGGTGGTTTCGCGAATGAACCCGGATTGGCGGCCGGGTCGATTTTGGGGGCGGAGGGGTTTCTTCAAAGAGATGATTTTCTTCTTGTGGCGTACGATGGTGTTTTTCCGGGTGGATGGCTCGAGCTGCGATGATAGCGTTGAGATGCAGAGCAGGCAGAAGATCGCCAAGGTGAGCTGAGGAAGAGGATGAGTGTTGGTGAGGTGATGAAGAGAAAGGTTGGTGAGTAAAATTTTGGGGTTTTCTGAAGTGATGTATCGCTGGTGGTGGAGTTTTGATTTTTAGGGCGGCTTTATCTCACAAGACACCCCCCCCCTCGCGCCCCCCATGAGGCCTTGCAATATCTTTAGAATTAGAAGTAGTATTATAAAAAGCAATTGTTTGAAAATGTTCTCAATTTTTCGTCGAATTTCTCTGAATTTTGCCCTGCGAAGTAATACTGCGCCTTTATTTTTCAAGATAGAAAAAGTACGTTATTACCTTCTTTAAAGAACTCAATGAGATAAACAAAAAATGTGATAACTTGTTTTTGCATTACTTGAAAATTGAAGGCGTTACTTCCCTTAAAAATTTCTATTTTGCTGTAGCGCCTTTAATTTTGAAAATATGCAAAAGCGTATAAGAACTCTTTTTTTAAAGCTCAGTCAATTCTTCAAAAATTAATTTAATAAAATTTCTCTAATCGCAAAATCAAAGGAGTTATGCAAAGGTAAAGTCGTTGACAATTTTGTGTCGCATCTTAGCTCCTTCAAATTTTATAATCTGCAAAACTTCTTACATTTTTTCCAAACTCAAAAAAGAATAGGGATTTCTTGATTAGTGGAAAAAGAAATTATTGCTTATGCCAACGAGCAGGGTCCATTTTATGCGCAGCTGCCAAAAAGTACGAGTTACATCTGATTCCATTAAGAAAGCTCATTTTGAAGAGAAATTTGAAGAAATATAAAAAATTTGCCGGTACAAAAAATGTTCCTTTTTAAATTTATAATAAATTTTATCTCGAACATTTATCTCTCAAGCCACCGCAAGCCTCACAAAGTCGCCCCATCTGAATATTTTTTTTTGCGATGTTAGCAATATGGCAGAAATATGGCGAAATTTGAGGAGATACAAAAAAATAATTCATACCAAATTCTTAAAGTTGACTTTACAAACGAAGTGTTTTTTCAAAATGACAAAAATAGTACATTATTCTCTAGAATTCCATCACCCCCCCCCCCAGTTAATGTTTAGATCCACGCCTGGTTTCTTCGTCCAAATGTGGCCATTCTGTGACTACTTCATCACGCAAAATTAACCAGGAATTACAATCTGCTCGTAAATCAGAGACGATGCGAAGAGAAAGAGGAGAAAAAATGATAAATAACTCGAGGCAATAAAAAAATGCGCACAAATTTGGCATCTTTCCGGCGAATAATCGGTATTTCGTTAAATTTTATTAAAAAAATATTCGGAAAACTTTTCTCGAATATTTTCTGCCCCGCGAAAAGAAAGGCGAGCGAATTAGGAAAAAAAAACAAATCGAAATCGGCGGTTACGCTCGTGGCGAAGATAACGTTAAAAAAGTTTCCCCTTTTTGAGAATATTTGACAAATGGAATTAAAAATTCAGACGATATAAGTTTCGGAAGTTTCCGCAATAGGGAAATGATCGGTGGCGCGCGGTAGCGGTGACAACGCCTTTATGCGCCATCTGTTACACGACGATTCGGTCACAAATGCTGGAAGAATTGATATTTGTAAGATGCTGGAGGGGCCAAGGAGGGAATTAATTTTTGAAAATTTCACCTGCCTAGATATTTCGGTGAAGGAGGTGATGAGCGAGGGGTGAATAAAAATCGTAATCTTACCTTCGACGATTCCATGGCGGATGCTGCGGTGGCCGATGAGTCCAGCGGAATAAGGGTGAAAATTACGGCGAGAAATGAGGCGTCGACGATGAAACGTGAAATGGGGGTGAAATTAATAAAAAATTAAATTATTCGATGGTATTGTATACGATAATACGAACATTTTACACGCGGGTGTTTTTATAACGACCAAAGATACACGAATGGTGCGCGAAGACGAAGTGCGAAGAACGAAGAAAAAAGATGTTCGCTCGGCTCGAGTTGGCGAATATTACAAAAGTGATGCAGAAACACGGTTTACTCTTTATTGTCCAAGTGTACCTTTAAAAAAAAAACCTGCCCCGCGAATCGAGTAACAACATTATGAGTAGAAAAGATGACCAATGCTGCCTGCTTTTTCTATAACGATTTGTTTTCTTATTTTTACATTAATTTCTCTCGATAATGGTTAAATGGTTTCGAGATGAGTACAGGTGTTGGTAAAATAAGCGACGTCGAGGTGATAACGACGTCGAACGAGGAGATGATCTTGTGAGATGGTTAACGAGACGAGTAGGCGAAGCAAAGGTACCGGCGGAAGATGGAGGTAAAGTTCGATGCGAGATTCGGTGATTAAGATAATGAACGATGATGGACCGGATGTCGTAATGACCAAATGGAACGGTTTACCTACCACTTGAGATAATTAAAAAGTTATTTCTTTTCGCAAATAGTTCAACTTTACTTTTAATATCCATAACCGGCGGTAGAAAGTATCGCGATCGCAGTAAATCAATAAGCCGATCATGTCGCATTCTACAGAAGACGGCGAAGGTGAGATGAGATGAAAATGACGAAAGCTTCGTCTTGGCGTGAAGATGTCCGATGAGCTGTTTCCTCGAATTTGCTGGCATTTGAAAAGCGAACGCGTTCTGAGATTACGAGAGTGCGCTGCAACCAGTTTGACCAGATCGTTTGATATGATTTAGTTTTTTTCGCAATTTAAAAATTCTTCCGGTTCGCGGTCCAGTCGAACAGTATGTGAAACCGAAATAATCATTCGTACCGTTATTGAACCGGTTACCGGCTGAAAAAGTTTTTAGAGAGTGGTGACTTCGGTGCGCGTAAACATTTTAATGATCGGTTCGCGGCGAATGTGCCGATGTGAGGTTTGGACTGAAGACGTGACGGTGATTTTTTTCCAGCTAATGTTGCGACGCTGATGACAGCAGCTCGAGGTTTTGTTGGAATGTCTGCGACGTCAAGGACGAGCTCGTTTTTAATGGCGGATAATTAAGAGCATCGGTGAGAGATTGAGTCGAGATAAGATTTGTGATGAGATGAAGAGTTCTCGCGATGGTGTGTTCAGATGCAATGTATAATAGGTCAAAGGCTGCGATGGAGGGTCGATTAACACGCAGGTTATCGATCGTATCGACGGAGGTGTCAGAAGACATCGATGCACAAGGTCTCGATGCGACGAGCGCAATTTATACGAAGTATGGTGCTAGTGGTGGAAAGGGGGATGTGTTACGAAAGGAGTCGTTTGAGAGGCCTCGAATTGAGAGTATTGGCTGAGATGAGATCGACAGAGATATTTTTCAAGAGACTTGAACGGTGGAGACGGTTTTTGGAGTGCTGCGAAGTCGAAGTATCGTCAAAAATCGATATATCGAGATGGAAATGTCGATGGTAAGATATCGAAGTCGGAATATCAACAGTAAAATATCGAAATCGAAGTTAGAATATGAAAATTAAAATATCGAAGTATCGGAATGAAAAATCGAAAATCTAAGTTAAAGTATGAAAATCAGAGTACCATAGTAATTCATATATTTCCGAGTAAAATCACACTTTTCCTTGTTGCTCTTGAAGATGACGTCATTTGTTTCTTATAATGAGCTCTGGTTCAAGTTGATTGATGACGTCATTTGATATGAATTGCTGATAGCAGAACGAATTTGTGACTTGGATTATAATGTGAAAATAACGATAATTCAGGAGTTCTTTTTGGATGGCAAATTCTTTACGAGGATGAAGGATGTTGATGCTGTAACTCTCTTTTATTCTTTCATCTATCCTGAAAGTTTTACTCCCTCGAGATATAAATGACAATGGTTTAGGTGAAAATTTGTTTTGTTTGTAAATTCAGAATTTGTTTCGTACCATTATACTCTGACGTGACGGCTCCTTGT
>QBDW01004145.1:0-11557 GCA_003261595.1 Maconellicoccus hirsutus
GTACATACGAGTACAAATACGTATTTCGCAAAAGCTACGATACTTTTACTTACACCAACTGACTGATGAGTCTGGGCTTGTTGCGACTGAGTGGGCTGAGATTGTGCTGTTTGCTGGGATGGCGGTGGTTGTTGTTGCTGCTGCTGCGAAGGTGGAGGCTGAGGCGGCGGCGGCGGCTGTTGCTGCTGCTGCGAATTAGGAACTGCTCTAGCGTATTTTTCATGAATACCGCGATGCCTTTTCAAAGCAAAACGGTCGCCGAACGTTTG
Source organism: Maconellicoccus hirsutus (assembly GCA_003261595.1). Classification (NCBI taxonomy): domain Eukaryota; kingdom Metazoa; phylum Arthropoda; class Insecta; order Hemiptera; family Pseudococcidae; genus Maconellicoccus; species Maconellicoccus hirsutus. Next base: position 270 of record QBDW01004145.1, read on the forward strand.
CTCGCAAATATCACATCGATGCGGTTTCTCTCCGGTATGAACTTTTCCGTGATTTTTCAAATGGGTCGCTTGATTGAAAGCCGATCCGCAAATATCGCACCGATATGGTTTTTCGCCCGTGTGTATTCGCCGATGATTCCACAGCGTAGAGTGACGAGCAAATGTTTTTTCGCATACTTCGCACTGATACGGTCTTTCACCGCTGTGAATTCGTTCGTGATTTTTCAAATGGGGCGACTGCGAAAACTGCATACCACAAACGTCGCATTTGAACGGTTTTTCGCCCGTGTGCACGCGTAAATGATTTTTCAAATACGCTGCTTTGGCGAACGTCAAACCGCACGCCTCACATTTGAACGGCTTATCGCCCGTATGCAATCTTTTATGACTCCACAACGACGAATAACGCGAAAATCGACCGTCGCAGATGTTGCACTGAAAAGGTTTGTCAGCATGCTTAGTAACGCCAATGAATATTATGCCGGAACCGTTGCACTGGTGACATTTCGTAACTGTCGCTAGACTTCTTCTTCTAACAGGATGATGTAATTCCTTAGAAATTTGACCGTTTTGGGCGGCCATCTGTGATTGATTCACCGTCGCTTGGCTATTGGCAAAATTGCCTACAGTGTTCGAATTCAAGTTATTTTCGCATCGAATATACTTGGATTTTTTTGTGGGTGTTTTGGTGTGCTCGCAGCCTCTTTCTACACCGCATATATTGCAGCATTTTGTGGTTTTATGCGTAGAAATTTTATGTGATTTCAGCTCGGAAGCGTTATTAAAGAAAATACCGCAAGCGTCACACGAATAGCTCCTTTCGTTGTTCTGCGTTAAATTGTTATGAATACGTTTGTGCTGCGTTAGCGAGGCGCTGTTATTAAAACTGACGCCACAAATGTCGCATTTCAACACAGACGCGGCCAATTGATTTACAAGAGCGTAATTATACGAAAACGACTGCGAAGCGTCAAATCGGTAGCACGATTTATCGTCCGCACCCCCCACATTTGAACCGCTCGTATTCGAAGTCTGCTGCTGGTCTTGTTGATGAGCCTTCTGTAAAACGTTCATGTGATAGCAAAATGGAAATTCCGCTACAGCGTTTTTGTTGTCGCAATCCTTTTTCTCCACATGAGCGTACACCGTCTGATTTTGAGACTGTTGCGAAGACGGCTGCAGATTAGGGTCGAACATTCTGACGCCAATTGTTTGATTATCTTCGTTTCTAAGGCAAGAGAGTCGACAATTACTAACTTGTTCGGTTTGAATAAGTTTGTCATTCGAAATACACAGCAAAAACAAAAAATAATGAAAATAAAATGAAAATGTGCGAAGGCGACCATTCAATACGGACGAAATACATTTTTAGAAATTCAAAGATGGAAAAGAAAACGCAAAACTTATTACGAAATTTGTCATATCGGAATTTCTTCATTAAATATTCTCACCTGTGTGGCGTTTGAGGAAGAATAGATTTCGCCGACGTATCCAAAAGATTCGTATCGTTAAGAGTTTCGTTTCGAGTTATAAAAATCGTATTCTGATCGTTTCCGTTAGCTTTGTGTTCCCCGCGCAGCCAGCCATTGGAGTCTAATGCCATCACATCGTTCATCAACGGGAAAGCACATCAAATTTACGGGCCATATTTACCCTTTGGTTGCGTTCGTCAGTTCACCATCGATGCAAATTGTTCCAACTGAAATATAAAAATTTTGCGAAATGTTAGTACGTCTAGCCGTGTACGACTTGATAATTCCGACGTACCTACAATACATGAAAAGCAACCCTGGGCGAAAATCGACTATCATTGAAAAATTATCTGACTGTTACAAGAGTTACTCCAGTACACGGCAATATGTAGTAAAACCACGATGTAAGTTCGAAAATGCGCGAATTTAAAGCGAAATGGTGCAGATCACCTTTTCAAATTCGTTATAAACATGTTGACAACCAACGAAAGAAACAAGATTAATGTATTACCATGAAAACGAACGAAATGTAGGATCACTGATCACTAAAACGTACGCAATCGCTGAAATGAATTTCACAATCGTCGTGTGATAGCACCATAATGCTTTTGTTCACTTGATAAAGAATATTTTACGAAACGAAAGCGAAATGATCATTGATAAATGAAAAATTAACACGCATTTACATTCTCGTATTAATATAAATTTTACTCGAATTTACAACAAAAAAAGTTTGAAGCCATTTTTGTTATGATTGAAATACGTCAGTGTTGCCCTTAATAGTTCAGAAATTTCACTAGCCGTTAGGGACAGGGAATCTGAATTTTACTCCGACCAATAGAAATGTGTTTATACTTCCTCGCACTTCTTCGTCAACAACTACTTCGCAGACTAGACTGATGTGTGATAAGAATGAGCGGATAGTTTGGTTGAAATTATTCTAATTTTTCTACAAAAATGAATATAATTTTTCTTACAGCTTATTTATGGTCAAATTGTATATTTGTGATAACTGTGGAATTTCAGTTATCATGTATGAATTTTTTTCTGAAAATAAAGTTGACGGAATTAATTGAAATTTTGGTGCATGGTAGACCCTTATAAGCAGGGATGGGTAAATGCGCGCACTTTCATATGGTGCGCGAATATGCGCGCATATGCGCGCATATTCGCGCAATCGGCGCGCATTTTCTTCAGAATTACTGAGTTAAACTATTGAAGTGTTCGAAGTCGATGGATTTGGATTAATGTTTCTTTAGAAAGAATAAAGAAAGAATAATGCATCTCAAGTTTGAGACTTCCATAATTTTACATTTTTTGAACACAATAAATGGTATTTTGTATTTATTATTTATATTTTGCATGATTAATTGATGATTCATCTGTTTTTAATTTGAATCAGAATTTATTTACATTGAGAGAGAGAGACGAGGTGCTTTGTCTTTGTCAAAAAAAATGATTATTTAAAAAGGTGAAAAGTGTAGATTATAGCGATTATGCTTTATGCACAAGCTGTGGCAAAAAACAAATTCTTATAGAAATTATTTTATATCAAAATTTTATTACAATAATAACACACAAATTCAAAATAAAATTAATAAATGCCGTTTACATAAAAAATACATCAATCGTTATCAATAAGGATAATATCATAGCTTTCTTGTTCTACATCGGATTCTTCGTCATCCTGTGAAGATGAAGAATCTTCATGGGGAATGTTACTGGAATCTTCGTCAGTCTCCTGGTCATCAGAGTCGTCTGTTATTCTTGCCTCCATAACTTCTAAAATAGAATTCGGGTCAGGCTCACGCACTGGGACTGGGTCAGGATCACGCACTGGGTTAGACTCGCGCACCGCAATAGTTCCAGAAACTGAAGGCAAATCATTCAATGGAAGGGGATCGTCGACGTCTACCAAATCATCCTCTGAAAAATATCAAATAATAAATTTAAAAAAAGAAAATGATTTGAAATTGCTTATTGAGTAAATTACTTCATTAATATTTCATGCATTCTCAATGGATAAAAAAAAAGATTGAAACGTGCAAATTGGCATCTCAGACGTTATTATAAAACGATGGCATGCAAATTATAAGCAAACTACCTATGCAAAAGCAAATTCAATCAGTTCAAAGATTCAATAGTCAGCAGGTCAGCACATCTAATGCAAAGGCTTATTCAATCAATTCAAATATTCAATGCTATGCTACAACTACTACAAACAATACTACAACAAAGAATACAAGCTACTGGAAAATGAAAAATAATTTATGGAGAAAATGAATGATCAAAGACATAAATGGATGTGTCCACTGGACTTGATATTTTCTCACTCATTTTCACCTGGAAATTACGACATACCTCTGGAGATTGTACCAGTACCAATATCAGTATTACTTCGTGAAACCGAAAATCTATTCTTCTTTTTCACTTTTGGATTCAACAATTTCCAATTATGGGATACATACGATACCTTATAATTGGGAAAGGGTTATTAACATAATAAGATACATTATGATTAGGTATGGAAGATGAAACGTTTGAAATTCAAGTTAAGACCTCAGACTAGAGACTACTGACTAGTTATAGTTGCAGGTAAATGTATCATCAATCAGCAAATCAGAAAAATTAAAAATATAAGAAGCGAGCACGTCAAATTAGTGAAATAAAATTTCCAGGTTACTCCTTTTCTTTTCATTACCTTTGCTGCCTTTTCTGTAGAAAGCCTATTTCGCTTCTTTGTATGGATATCGGAAAAAGTTTTGAAACTTCGTTCTGTAGCTGATGAACTAACTGGCGCACTCAATACCATTTGCGCAACAGTAGACAGATTTTTGGAGCGGCAAAGTCCCTTCCACCATGATAATGGTGGCATGGATAATGACTGTTCAGCCCACAAAACATTGTGTCCAAAAAAATCACTTTTCGTTATATAAGACATGATTTCGTTCAATATGTCATCATCTGCACCCTCGGCAGCTACGTTTATTTCCAATTCACCTGAAACATTTTTCAAATTAAAATAATGAAGTTGCTTTATGAATACAATAGTGAACAAAAAAAAGAATCAATCGTCATTATTATTTTTAATTTTCTACCTTCAGTAGCTGTAGAATTTCTTTTTTTCCATGAACGCCATAACTGGCAAATAAAGTCGATCGCGCTCAAGTGTTCTTCCTCTGATAGAGAAACTCCTTTATTGGACGGATCAAGCAAAACCGCTGCCAAATAAAACGGGTGGTTGATTGTGGAAATTCGTGTCTCTATGTTTGATTCGATAGTTTCTTTTTCCGTTGAGAAAATTGGACAATCCTTATGTTTTTCTAGCACAGATATAGTTTTGGATAAAACTTCTTTCACTTCTGCATGCACCATATGCATGTATACACCATCTCCTTCCAATTGTAAAATAGCTTTTACAATCGGCTGCATCAACTGCTGAACAGCTTTGACATCACTCCAAAAATCTTCGTCAAGGATATTTCGCTTTATCGTAGAACTCAGTCGTTGCTTCTGGATTTATTGCTAGTGTCTGTAGGTTAAACTTGTTGCGCAATAAACTTGTCAAAGAAGTCTCGTAAGAGCCCCATCGAGTTTTACCGTGAAGGGTTAATGCGCAGTCTTTGAGCTCATTAAATAACCCAGTTAGAATATGCGAACCTTTGATGTGCGAGACGATTTCGTTTGTTGAAGATAATAACGTTTCAATCTTCCCATTTCTAGCGATATCTTTACACAACAGATGAAGTGTATGATCTATACATCGCAAAACTACAACATGTGGATATTTTGCACGGATCAAATCGTACGCATTTTGGATATTGGCCGCATTATCACCGATTAATACAACAAATTTTTCTGGACCATAATCCTTCATAACATTCTCAATTATCGAGCATAAATATGATGCTGTATGTCGATTTGCCTCTGTTTGAACAGACTTCACAAAAAGTGGTTTTGGTGTGTTTAAAATAAAATTCATTACAGGTTCGCGCTTGGTGTTCGTCCAACCGTCGCATTGTAGATGTAATAATTCCGTCTCATTTATTTTCGAAGTAACATTGTTCTTCATGCTTTCATAATTTGAATCAATGAATTTGCCGCCGACCGCTTTTCTACTTGGAGGACGGAACGAGGGCCTTAATTTTTTAAAAAATTTCAGCCATAAAGGATGTTCGACCAACATAAAAGGTGCTCCTGTAACGTGGATCGCCTTTGATAATAGCTGGCACAATTCTTCCTAAAATTGAATAAAAGCAATGCAAAATTTGGAAATCGCTTTTTTCATTTCAAAATTCTTTCGATACTTACATTTTCTGTTGGAGTTAGATGGTCGAAAAAGCGATAACTTGTTGCTGTTGGTGTGATATCAATATTATGGGAAGCTGACGATGACGATGCTAAGGTTGACTCAGTTAACTGTGTCTCGATATCGGCATTAGCTCGTTCTATTGGTTCTATAGAACATTAGAATTTAGAATAGAACTTTTAGTTGAAAATACGACGTAAATTTTAAATTTTTTGTTATCATAGAATAAATGGTACTTACTATGATTATTCAATCTGTTTCGAATTTGAATTGGAACTTTTTTACATTGGGAGACGATGTGTTTTGTTAACCTAGTTGCATGGGGCTTGTATACCGCGCCGCAGAAAACGCACTTTTTATCACCAGTCCCAGTAGTACTAAAGTAATCCCAGGATTGAGATTTTGATTTAAATTTTGAAAATACCGGAGGCATTTTCAATTGTACATTATTTTATTCATTAATAACACACGACACAGTAACACTTCAGACGTTCAAACTTCAAACACTTCAAAAAATCAATTATTCTTTCGTTCGTGTACATCTACTACAAACAAAAGTACAAAACTTATAATTGATAAGTTATAGCATAGCCGTTAGCAACAGCCAACAGGCATGTTCAAAGAATCATTATACATCAGGTTTCAAGTGGAGACTGCTGCCCATCAAAATTGGAATGTGCGCGTGCGCGCAAACTATACGCGCATATGCGCGAATATGCGCGCATATGCTCGCGCACTTTCTTTGAGCATATGCTCTGGCCATCCCTGAATCTGCCAGTTAGAATAACCTATGCCAAAAAAGAAGAGTATTTTTTGAAAGCATTGTAGAAACAAACGACGATCATTGATCTTATTTTTCGTCAGTCTTATTTACGAAGCGATATCCGAAGATTTCCGAGCATTTCCGAATTTTTATCCCTTGAAAAAAACTAGTGGACTTTAACGTCTAGTAATCATTATGGTTGCGAAATTTTCAAAATTTACTGGCAACTTTCGAATTAAAATACAGAATTTTAATTTCCGACTCCTAGCGGTTCATTATTGAACTTACAAAGAGGTACCTCACATTAGCGCTCCAACAGATTCTTGACTGTCCCAATAGAGCGGTCTATATTATTATGTCTAAGGCCTACCCATTTCATTTTTTACATTTTATTTTTAGCCACACTGATTTTGATTGATTTGTTTCAATAGTTTTGAACGCAGAGGAGGCAATCACCAAGAAAAATAGAATAAACTGTATGTAAGGTTTTTAATTTAAAAATATACTCATTGTCATTACACGTAGCCAATAAACCGTTTATTTCTGTATGAAAGTTTTGAAAGTTACAGAGAGAGTGTATATAAAATAAATATTAACAACAAAAGAAACGGAGAAAAAGCCTGTATAAAACGGTAATATAAATATAAAGGTAACAAAAAAGGTTTTAAACGTGAAAAAGAACACAATAACGACTATATGTATATACAAGTAATGACTAGAAAAGGTAAATACTGGTAAATTACGTGTAAAAAGACGACAAGTTTATCACGTTGACGTTATCACAATTATTATCAAATGTCAATCGGTTTGTTTCACCTTTTTCTTACTAAGCATGAGTAATTTTCCTTAGCCAATTCGAATGTTTTCGATGAAAAGGTGAAGTAGTAGTCAAATGTTTTGAACATTATTTAGACATTTCTTATTCCTAAAGTTACGGTGAGGTGTTGTTTCATTAAATTTCAGATGAATGTTTCGCGTGCAATAAACATTTTTCCTACCGTTAGAAAAGTATGGCGAACTGATTTTGTTCGATCTCGATATTGGAGTTCAGAACCTGATCCCAAAAGAATTTTCCGATATGGTAATGATGATGATCATTTCTATAAAGGAATGTTGCCAAGAGGAGACTTCGACCGCATTAAAGCTATGAAAATTTACAGACCTAAACAATCTTGGAATGAAAGAAGAAAAACTTTTGGGCAAAATGATTATATCGATATATTAGGTAGATATTTATTTCATGAAAATATACTCAATTGTACGTAACTACGTCTAATACATACTTCTTGTGTTACAATGCAGGTGATGAAAGATTGCACCCCATCAAATTAGCTGAGAACGTTCCTGATTGGTTAAAAGGTTTTAAAGGGAACGAATTAGAAACGCTAATGCGAAGAATGAAAATGTTCCGCGGTACTTTACCTCACAGACAACCTGAAAGATGGAAAAAAATGCAAACACGTTTTGAACAATTGTTTTATTTCTACAATTACAGGAAAAAAGTAGGAATGCCTAAGCTTTGAAAATTTATCTGATAATTAAATGTAGTCATTACTTCTGATGTTATTATTTCGCAATTTCATGGTAAAGTACATATAAAAGGTGTACCATTTACTAATTTCATTACTACGTAATACACGAATATACTGGAGTTGAAAAATACACATATAAATTGTATCCAGACTTGAGGTTACCTTTGTATGTAGGTGTACAGTATGGTAACAGTGAAATAAAAATATGTTGATATGCCAAATTTAATACGCGTTAGAAATTTTGGAAATATAAAATAAAAAATCATCTTTCAACATTCTCAAAAGGTAATAAAACGCACCCAAGCATTCCAGATCCTGACCAAGTACGTGGTGTGAGGTACACTTTGGTAATTGCTTCATTTCTAAGAACTATTACTTTCACAAGTTGATTGATGGAGTGTTGTACAATATTGGAAATATCTGTCAGATTATTGAAGTTGCTGCTATTCACTGAACCGAAGTGTGTGACCAAATCGCCAACTTTTAATCCCTACGCAATCAGTAAAATAATAATAAATACGTTCTTTAACGAAGCTTCAAGTAACGTATGTCTTTCTCTCACTGCTTCACTAGCTGGTGAGCCAGATATTACGGCTGTAACTCTGGCAACTGGAGTATCAGGGATTATTTCAACGTCCATATTTTCAGTTGTCCCTGGACTATTTTCAGCATGGACAATATGGAGACACTTTTCAATGTCGTGCATTATTTTTCGAAGATCGTTTTTGATACCTGTTACAGTTAATATACTTACATATCTGTAATGACATTAACCAAAGTATAAACAGGAAAGCCTACATATTATTTTGTGTCTTGCCTGACGAACTTGATAAACATCTATATCAGCTCTAGGGTAGCCGTCAGCATCGACTAAAGCTTCGTTCATATCAGTATTGTTCTAGAACGCAACCGAAAATTTTATGACGACATTCCAAATAATTTTCTGGATGAGTTTGTCTTTGTATACTGTTTACCGTGGTCAAAATCTCTAGGTATTCCTTCAATTCTTCTTCTAACTTCCGCTTATCATCTTCCAGTTTTAATGCCGTTTGACGAACAGAATGAGTCGCGCTACAATCTTTATTAACTCTGTTCACCATTTTCCCATTTAAGTAGGGAAGATCTGCAAAACAAGTAAAAACATGTTCATTTACAACTTTTTGGAAATAACAAAGAACACTAGCTGATAACAACTTACTGCAGAATCGTGTGTGAAAACAACACCAAAATTTCACTCGAGAGTATACGAAAAGAGCACGTATTGTTTTTATACAGCAGCCCGTAATAGGAGGAAAGCCGGAAATCCATCAGCTAAGCTCTGATCATATTTAGTGGCCGCCATCTTCGTTCGGGTATAGAAATCAGTCTGACCTTCCATATCAGTGAAAAGTCGTCATTTTTGGAATTTTATCTCGGGACACCTATGGCTAATTAAGGTAAATAAAGGATGGTGGTGGGGGGTGGGTTTGACGACAGCAAATCGAGTGGCGTAGTTAGTTTTTCGTTGCGATCATTATTATTCGAGATATCGCAAATAAGTTTTACGCCAACAAATACGCGATATCTCGAAAAGTAATGATCAAAACGAAAAACCAACTGCGTCATTCGATTTGGCGTCCCCGAAAACCCCTCGAACCACCCTTCGTTCTCCTCAATTAGCTCCAGCAGCTGTGGGAAAAAATTCCAAAAATTACGACTTTTCACTGATATGAAGGTCACACTGATTTCTGTTGTTAAAAGCTTCTTTACTTCAATTTCAAAAATTAGCATTAATTACTCTTGATTTCGTGAATATTTTGAAAAAATTCAAACGGATTTGGAATCGTGGGGAAAAACTAAAGAGATTGATACCACTATCCACCCCCAATCTGAAATTTTTTGAAAATTTTCAAAAAAATCGTCGCCAGATCAAAGATGGCGACCGTCGAATAATGCTTACGAAATGAATTTTTCTTGGGGTACAGAAAGGCTATGAGGGCGTGTGAGTGTCTATTTGTAGGTTATCAACCCCGCGGAATCGATTGCCGTTATCAGATTTTCTCTATCGCGTACTGTGTGTTCGATCGAATTTCAATCTCGAAATTTTCTCAGCAATCGTATGTTTTTGAGGTGATATTCGTAATCAGCGACTTCGACTTAATAAAATGAGACATATTTCCCAAAAAACTCGCCGGTTAGAAAGGCGGTTACGAATTAATCATATAAAGTTCGTGTGTCTCTCCCTCTACTTACACGCATTCAGGTATGCAACCACTTCAAAATTTGCAAAAACGAAATTTATTCACTACCGCCAACCGGCGGATTTTTGCGAAATATGTCTCATTTTACAAAGTCGACGTCGCTGATCACGAATATCACCTCAAAAACATACGATTGCTGAGAAAATTTCTAGACCGAAATTCAAGTTTGACGGTCAAGTGTTGTATCAATCTCTTCAGTTTTTTTCCACGATTGCAAATATGGTCGAATTTTTCCAAAATATCCACGCAATCAACAGATTAATATGACGAAATGTTATTCTGTGTGGAACCTATATTTGTTTGTAACAATATTATGAAATCTTGCGTTTTATAAAAACAAAATATATCTTGATGTCTTATTTTTCATTTTAAATTTGAAATCAGATATTTTCGAATTATAATGAAAGTATCGCATTTTACGGGTAACGTTCAACGGAAAAACTCAACAATTATTTACAAAACAGTACATTAATATTAATTACTTTACGTGCGAGCGAACAGGAACTTAACTACGACCAACATAATTTAAAAAAAAATTTATACCATACTGTTACAATCACACAATAAGGACTACGCGGTATTTTCACGAATAATATTCAAAACACTTTAAAACATGAAAATTAAGCCAATATATCACAATTCCATTTAGATTTGATTCTTCAACATGTAGCAACCACGTTCGGATGCTCAATAGATTCTTTCCCGTTGGTATCGACGTTGGAATTTGTCAAGCCCAATTGGTTAAGAAGAATTTTAGGTTGTGGATCGCGACCTCTAAAACGACGAAAAACTTCGCTCGCTTGACAACTTCCTCCAAATGCGAAAAATGTATCTCGAAATCTGTGAAGGTACGGCATAAGGAATACAAATTAAAGCTTTTCAAGGATGATTCAAAGCGCCAACAACGTTTACCTTATGCCTAAATTAGATTGATCAGATTTATCATCGAGGAAAGCTTGATAGGCATCAGCC
>QBDW01004152.1:0-15903 GCA_003261595.1 Maconellicoccus hirsutus
ATTTAATTTCAATTCGTATATTCGTTCCTTAATGTTATCTCGTATTTTTAGGAATGTACAGAATGTACATCGAAATTCCGTTCAAACGAAAGTTTAAAACGTCATATCCGCAATGTACATCCAACTAAGTACAAGGTGACTGAATCAGTTGATGATATAAAACCGAAAATATCTTCGAAGGAACCAATGGTTAGTAAATTTTTGAATTTCGGTGTATAATTGAGGTAATCCAACGAGTAATTTTTTACGCAGAAATGTTCCTTATGCGATTATAAAACCTCATTGAAGTGCTCTTATAGAAAACACGTCCGAAAGAAGCATCCAGAAAATGCGGATAACTTAATCACAATATCACGTGTACCAAAGCATGATAAAAAATGTCCTCTTTGTTCGTACAGTAATATATCTAAAGAAGAAATCCACAACCACTTCGTCAACGATCATCGTATTAAAATCCAAAAAAAATATTTCAATTTTTCGTCTCTATCGCAATTCTTCGAATGGAAAAACACCATGGAGAAGGATACAACCTGTAAATATGTTCAAAATTCCAAAGCAACCACCGAATGCGGTAAACGTGTTACATATCGCTACATCTGTCATCGTTCCGGATACGCTAGAACTGCGGGTAAAGGCGTTCGGAAGGCTAAATACAAAGGATCCAATAAAATAAACGGATTTTGTCCATCCGAGTTGCTTGTCATAAGTGATGAGGATAATTGCGAAGTTGAATACGTCAAGACGCACATTGGTCATTCGAACGAAATCCAAAGAATAACTTTGACGTCCGAAGAACGCGATTATTTAGCGTTAAAAATAGCCAACGGTGTATCTTTTGATAAAATTTTAGAAGAAGCGCGAGCTACTAAAGGTGAAACATCGGTAGACCGATTGCAGTTACTAACGAGGAAAGATTTATTCAACATTGCTAAAAGATATTCTCTATTTAATTCGGCGGTATTAACGGAAGAGAGAGATATCGATACTTGGGTCAAAGAAACAGAAGGTATCCTGTTCTATAAACGTGAAGGCGAAGAATGCCCGCAACATTCCTTTTTATCAAAGACCGATTTCATTTTGATTCTAATGAATCCTAGTCAACGAGAAATATTTAGTGATAATTACGATGATTTAGTTTGCATAGATAGCTTAACCGGAGCTAATGAAAGATTCGACTTGTTTACTATAATGGTACGAGACAATGCGTTAAATGGATTTCCCTGCGCTTTCATGTTTTCTAGTCGAAACGATCAGCTAATAATGGAATTATATTTCTCCTACGTGAAAGAAAAAATTGGCACTGTTTCAGTGAAAGCTTTGATGGGTGATTTAAACGATACAATTTACAATGCTTGGATGAAGATATTTGGACCTCCGCAGCGTCGTCTTTATTGCTCTTGGCTTACAGATAAAGCCTGGCGGAATCGTTTGAATAAGGTTAAACCTACAGAAGAACGTCGTATGATATACACACTACTGAAGAATCTGCAAACCGAAAGCATCGAACATAAATTCGAAAAAATGCTGAACGAATTTTTAACTACTCAATTGATAGATACCGAATTGAAGAGTTATTTCGTCGAAGATTTCGTACCCTGTGCTAAATTATGGGCTTCTTGTTACAGAATAGAAGATCGTATTAATGAAGATAGTCAATTACAACAATTACACGAGCATTTGAAATACATTTGCACTTATGGCAAGACACGTAAACCAATAGATAAAATTTTAAGCTCCGTTACGCGTATGGTGAGCGATAACTTGGTAAGTCGTAAGGTCGTTTTGAGTAGCAACGAGACCGTTTATCATTTAAATCTTATCCAGAAACGTCATCGAGATAGTTACCTTGGTAGTTTCGATTCTGTAATTAAAGTAGCCGAAGGATGGCACGTTTCGTCTTTTACTGAACTCAACGAACCTTACGAATTGTTCTTTGTGCAGCAAGTATTGGATATGTGCAACTGTAATTATTCTTGTTCTGAGTGTCGCACGTGTATTCATCAGTTTGCTTGTTCATGCGTTGATCATGCCGTTGAAAATAATATGTGTAAACATATACACTTAGTTATTCGATACAGAGACGGTAAAAAGCATTTTATACTTGACGAAGGTAACGGAATATTCAAAGATATCGATTCGGAAAACGAACTCGAGGCAGATGACCTAGGATGTTATACAAGTATCGATAATTCCAATAAATGCACAAATGAGATTTCTCAAAATAAAACTGATACTTCGAAATCTAATATAAACGATATCATGAATCATGAAATCACCGGAGATAACCACAATCAAAATAACTCCGCTGTTTTGAACGATCGTGAAGAAAATCAACCTAAAGTATTGCTTGATACGAATGAATTAGAAGTATCCGTAATTTCTGTGACATCTGATGAAGAAAAATTGCAAAATAAAAAACGCCTACTGATCGACGCAATCACCAAACAAATCGAACGAGTGGAATCGCTGCAGCAATTAAACGCTTTGGAACTCGTTTTAGCTCAAGTTATCGATCAAGTGGATGAATTAAAAATGTGATTTTGATTTATTTTTAAGTATTACTTCGGCATTAAGACCGATTGAGATGATTTACTGTGATAACGTTATGCGAAGTTTTGTTTTTGTGATGTTTTTTGTATTTTAATGTTAAAACATGCGTGAATGTTTCTTTATTCGTGCTAAAAACCTGTTAAAACAAAAATAAAGATTTTTGATTTGACTTCTCTTCATTTCAACGGTAAAATCTAGACACCTATGTATATCACATCAATGATTTCTCTTGTACCCTTTCATGTTTAACCAGGTTACTTCAGTATGTTTTCAACAGAATTGTCATATTCTCTTGAAATTTCTTTCCTAAACAAAAATTCTGTTGAGAAATTGAATTAAAACGAATATACAAGTTACGTAAATATTAATATTTATAATTACTTCAGCTAAACGAAGAATTCATTACACGACATATCAGTTTAAACACAACGTAGAATACGATGGCACGAAAACTCCAAATAATAATTCTATCTAAGGTGAACATTCTGAAAAAAAATAATTTTTAAAGCATCGTTGGAAGTATAATATTTATAGTTCTCGAACTACTTACATTCTTCGCCTGGTGGTGACTTTGTGCTCATTATTCCAGTTGAACTTTGTTATAAAAGTACCTAAACCTTTAATCATGAAGAAATAATAATAATTCCAATCAACATCGGTGTTGCAATTAAATATCAATTTATCTTTGGGACTTAAACAGTTATAAAGATCTTTCGCATTTGCTTCAGCGAATTGCCAACTTCGAACCATGAAAAATGAATACAGATGGGTGTACTTGAATAATTTAATGTAACCTTTCCATATCCTAGAATTGAAACATTATTCATGAGTCTTTCATCGATGATTTGGTTAACCGAAATGAAAGTAATTTACATAGGTTTCCGTTTCAGTGCTTTTTCCATTAGAACAAAAAATGGTGCGGGGAGCAAGTGATAAATGAAATATTGGATCACCCATAAAACGTAGTTCTTTTCCAGGGAAAAGTGATATACCCAAATCATCGTATCCGAAGCTAATTTTCGTTCAGCAGCCGATTTTGACATAATATCTCTAACAGTTCCCCACGTTAACACGCTTGATTGATTGGCGACGAAATTGTACACCGGATTTGAAACTATTGGATTTGTTTCTGTTTGTTTGTACCTATTGAAAAATTCATCATTTCGGTTTATCATTAAAAGTAATTTATGTGATAAACTAACCAATTTGCCCGCATATGAAGAGGTAGCGCAATTAAACCGGAGGCAACCCGATCAGCTGGAATAATTTCAGCTGTACAATCAGGATCACAGTACAATGTTCTTAGGAAACCGGCGGCAACACCGGCATATACACCCGTTGCTCCGTAGACATTATTCGTCCAGCATGTTATGGGGTCGTTGAAAGTGGCGGTGACTATGCTCAAAAATATGATTATTTCTTTAATTGAATACAACCATTATTTAAAATTTCATACTTATCGAAGGTCTAAATACTGCTACTGGGAGTTCATTTCTGTACCTATAAACAGCTTCTTCAGCCATGCCTTTGGTCATGGTGTACGTATTGAATCGGCCATTTAATATACTGCAAAAATAGAATAATTAATGATAATACCGATGAATCTGCACGTGAATACCAGATTTACGTTACTTACAATGGAGTAAGCAATGAGAGTGTTGCATCGTCGCATACTTTCAACAGAGCTATCATTTCCTCATCGGTTATCGCTGCAGGATAGAAATCTTCTTCAATTCGTGGCAAATGAGACTGACTGTAAGCCGTCGATACGTAGATGAAAGCCTTTAAAACAACGTCTATTATTTTTAATCTCAACTTATCATCAAAGCAATAGTTATAAATGAGAAATTATCAATTGTCGATTGGAAGAGCTTCTTCGTCAACTCTACGCTAAGAGTTTCTCGGTGAAATCTTGAAAACAATTAGCCGCTATCACCGCAATGGACTTAAGGACTAATACGATTTACAATTGAGGAAAGAAATCACACCTCGAGGTTTTCAATTCCTTTGGCAATTTCTAACATGTTCTTCGTACCACCGACATTGGTGTTATATGCTAAACGAATATGTTCATCGAATCGTACAGTGGCTGCTGAATGGTACACAATGTTAACTTCAGATCGAATTTGCCTAATTTGATCTTCGTCGACACCCATCATTGCATCTTCACAGCATCCAGACATGATTTGTATTTTTTTCCAATAATTTGGATTCTGTAATCTCATTTTATCGAAAATCTGAAACAGATTTGATTGTAAAGCGTGTGTGTTTGAAATTAAATGCTTTCCAACGATTATTTCCCGGATTCTCGATGAAGTGATTAATTTAAAGAGATATGGCTGGAAATGATATTGAAATGAATTTCTTTTTCACCTCATCATTGAACATTTCTTTTATCCTTGTTCGAACCGATTTACCTCTTTTTCCTCGTAAAATTAGAATAATTTTTTTCAAATCGGGGCATGATCTAAAAAATAGAACGAATAAAATCACAATAAATTAAGGCTTCTGGTAAAATTCCGCTTAGACAAATTAATCGTGAATGTCATATTACAAAGTATACATAGTTAAAGTTAGTACGTACTAATAATTGTGTTTAAGTCGTAGTTCCGTTTGCATAATTATTCTACATATGCTAACTAACGAAGTTGCAAAGTGCTCATCAATATTAATATACTATTAGTCTACTGTTATACTCACCGAAGTAATTTCTCGATCAATACGATTCCAACAAATCCAGATCCTCCAGTAATCAAAATAGTCTTATCAGTGAAAAATTGTTGAATTTCTGTCTTTTCCGAACCTTTCTCGATAACTACATCGGCGCTGATAAATTTTTCGAACTTGTCGTCTCTTTCATCAAAAATGTCCATCTGTCGGTTTTATTGTAATAATAGCACCAATTAAACAATGGTACATTAACATCATTTTCTTCGGTAAAAAATCAAATTTGGTTACACCAATCCATAACTAACAGGAAAAATTGCAATTTATGTACCTAATTTTTGGAAGTCCAAAAACATCGAATAAATTGCAATTTTTAAACTTGAAAGTGGATTGATAAGAATGAGTTTCGTTGCTTATTGAAGAAAATGATGCCCAATTCAATATTGCTTGAGCCATTGCAATCATTCAAAAACACAAATTTATTTTCCGGCAGGAAGCACGAAGAATCGATCATCCCGTAGGGGGCAAATATTTCATTGCCTCAAGACGGAAAATTGCTAAATCCGTCACTGGTGCATTGGTGTAAAAATTGAAAAATCCATCATTCCATCAAGTAAGCAAGGCATATAATGGTTACCTCACTTTCTAAAATTGTTTTACTCAGCGAATGAAACGTGTAGCAATTTTGATGCACAAATTAAAATTGTTTTACTGTTTTACTCTAAAAACAAATCAGAGGTCGCGAAAATTAGGAGAACTTTAAATTCTGCCAAATAGAATAAATCTCCGATGCCACTTTTTAGAAACTCAGCACGCCTCTGAGTCGAAATATTTCATCGAGATAACAATAGGAAATTTACAAAAGAAACGTGAATTTAAATTATTTAAGTATAGAATTGTGATGATTGTCTAATGCAATTTAATTGTGTAAGTATGAATTAACCTGCTTGGATAAATGTGATATTATTTCATTAGTTCTAGTTATAAAATAATTAAAAACAATAATTATATTAGGTACATATTTGAAAAACCGAAAACGAAAATTACCAAGCTTTCAAAGTAAAATTTAATTTACTCACCTTTATTAAATGTTCACGATATCAAAACACAGAGAAGTAAAACGCACGAATGAATGATACATTATGATTTCTCTACTTTATTCAAGGGAATCATTTGAAATGCATTGACCTTTACTTACAATTTATGTATGTATAATGAAGTAAGAAAATTCGTCTCAACCTCCTATTCAGTCCACTGCTCTGCTTTCGATAATGCGAATGAGATGTCACCCATTTTCTTCGATTTCATAACACTGTACAAATTATACCTACGTATTTTGAAATTTAATTTCGCTAGTAAAAGTTGCCAGTGAAAGTGCGAAGGCACCTATACTTTGGTGATTATTAAATTTGAGGTCAAGATCTCAGTCTTATTAATGCATACATCTATTTAACTCTTTTTTATTCATAAGCCTCCAATTCTGATTATTTTTGTTAGGTAAGTAGACTTCATTAATGGCTTAGGCACAAATAGACATTACGCAAGTAAGCATAAGCGATCTGCTTCGAGATCCAA
The DNA here is from genome assembly GCA_003261595.1 of Maconellicoccus hirsutus. Taxonomy (NCBI): domain Eukaryota; kingdom Metazoa; phylum Arthropoda; class Insecta; order Hemiptera; family Pseudococcidae; genus Maconellicoccus; species Maconellicoccus hirsutus. The sequence continues at coordinate 6,793 of QBDW01004152.1, forward strand.
ATTTTGATAATATTTGGGTTGTAAGTTGGGTACCTGGGTAGTGGGTACCATCGAGAGACCACCATGAATAAAATTTCAACTCTCCCTTTTTCGCCGTTTTCGAGAAATATTTTTTTTTTTAGAAAATCACCTAGGAATTTTTTCTTGAATTACAGTTGGCGGAATAAATCCATTTTGGTAAATGGCGGACGGCCTTTAATGAAAAATCAACAACCCCCACTCCAATTTTTTTTCCGTCCAAACGGGCGTTTTCGACTTGATTTTTTTCTCAAGTATCTATCTCAACTGGCACAATTTTTAAAACTCATTTTTTCGATGTATCTTCGACTCCTAGATGTCATATATTTTATTCAAAATTTAGCCTCCCCGAAGTCATGGTGAAAAATCGCAATAACCGCGCACGTGCATTAGCCGGAACTTCCCACTATCGGTAGCGCCTCGTTTACGTTTACGCACGATGCCGCGTTCAGCCTGTGCGAACATGCCCAACGCGGCGTTGCGCGTAACTGTAAACGAGGCGCTATTGCACAGTGAGAAGTACCGCTTATACGCTCGTACTTGAATAATTTTTTTCTCGACATCTACCGATTTTTGGGTTATGGATTCTGTAACGTTTTTTGTTTGAGATTATTTCGCGATTTTTTCACAATCGGAAAAGTCAATTTTTGCTAAATACAGAGCAAGGCAAAAAATAACGTATAATTTTTTTCGTCTTTATTTTACAATTCCACGTTGACAAATGAAAATCTTTTGAAAATAATGAACAAATGTTACTATTTATAACAAAACAATAACATAATATGAAAATTTTAATATTAATAAAAATAGCAAAACGCGAATACTCCAAATTATAGCTCGATCTAACGTGTACATTCTGAAAAATAATGAAAACAGATAAATTACACGTTTATTGAAAATTATTACAATATTTCATACTTACATTTTTCGTTTAGTCCTGACTTTATGTTCATTGTTCCAGTTAAATTTGGTAATATGAGTTCCTAAACCTTTTGACATGTAGAAAAAATAATAATTCCAGTCGACTTCAGTATCGCAATTAAATATTAATTTATCTTTTGAACTTAAACTGCAATAAAGGTCTTTTGTGTTTGCTTCATCGAACTGCCACGATCGTATCATAAAAAATGAGTAAAGATGCGTATACTTGAATAATTTAACGTAACCTTTCCATATCCTAAAATTTAACAAATAGGTAGTTATTAATGTCAAAAGTAGGTAATTCAATTACTCTATCAATAAACATGACTAATTAACTTTTAGTTACTTACATTGGTTTCCTTTTCAGTAACCTTTCCATTAGTACGAAAAAAGGGGCAGGTAATAAATGGTACAAGAAATACTTAATAACCCATAAACTGTAATTTTTCTCGAGCGAAAGATGAAAAGTCCATATCACCAAATCTGTGGTCAAATTTCTCTCAGCAGCTGAATCACTGGTGATTTTCATTAAAGAACCCCACGTCAAAGCTTTTGATTGGTTAGTGACGAAATTATACACTGGATGTGACCCATCTGGTTCAGCTTGTATTTTATTATACCTGATTTGAAAATTATTGCATTAATTTGAAAAGAAAAAAAATTCTAAAATTTAATAATAATGTAGCACCTTTTTTGGATATGATAAGGCACAACGACCAAGCCAGAGGTAACTCTATCAGCTGGAATGATCTCTGCTCTGCTATCTGGGTCGCAATACAATGCTCTTAAAAATCCAACTCCTGCACCAACAAATACACCCGTAGCTCCATAGACATTATTAGACCAACAAGTCAACGGATCACACACAGTTGCGGTTACTGTTTGAAAAATGCGATAATTCATCATGATACATGATCCAATTAAACAATTTCGTTAATTATAATTATGCACCTATCGATGGTCGAAATATTGCTACTGGAAGTTCATTTCTATAACTAGATACAATCTCTTCAGCCATCGCTTTAGTCATGGTGTAGGTATTAAATCGACCATTTAGTATTCTAAATTTTAAAATAAAATCAATTACGCATAAATCAAGTAGTTTTTAAAAAGTTAGAATAATTATGAAAAATATACAGATGAAGAGAACTATTTACATTGGAGTTAAGCATTCAAGTGTCGAGTCGTCGAGTCCTTTAATCAACGTTGACAATTCTTCATCTGTCAAAGCTCCTGGATAGAATTTCTCCTCGATATGTTGTAAATGAGATTGGCTGTATGCCGTTGATACATAAACGAATGCCTAAGAGTGATCGTAAAACGTTACAAGAGTGGAATGTTTTGTGCCTGCTTAATTCAATAATTTCGCTATCTTGATGTACTCAATGTTTTTAGAATTGATAAAAACTACATGAATTGCAATGTTTCAACTTAACAACGAATCGATACGACGAAATTTGATTTTTTAATGAAGAAAATGACGTCCAATTTAACATGTTTAAGCCATTGCTGCCATTTTTACAATAAAACCGAAAAAAAGTATTTTCCAAGGGGGGTCCACGATCAAAATGCACTTTTTAATAACAAAAATCTTAATAAATCACTTCCCTCTCCCCTCGATTTTTTTTGTCCAAATTTTCAACCTATCTTAATATACAAATTGTAATGATTTAAAAACAAACATTACGATACTTCATTTCAATTCAACCTATTTAAAAATGGAATAAGACGCGACAATTTGCTTTTTCGACCTTCGCTTTTGGCAACCTTGGAAAGTGCATCGTATGTGTTAGTACAGTATTGATTTTCTTGTCGCATGATTAAGAATTATCATATTCCCGAAAACATTACCATGTTATCTGTCCGTGATTCGTATGATAATTAATCAATTATCGCTTTAAAACTTGTTTTGGGCAGGACTATAGGTATAGTAAGTTGTATAACTAATTTTTGCAGGAAAAAGCACTAAAATACCTGTAACTGTCGAGGAAAATTAAAAATGTAGGATATCGCTATATGGAACAAACAAGTGTATGTTTTAGCATATAAATTGTCCCGTTTGATTAACAACTGCAGTTGTAGGATCGTAGAAACCTCAAAATAAGGCCCTGTAAGTTAAATTTTTCATAAAATTGAGCAATTTTTTGATTTAATATTCTTAGACGTACATTTGTTTGTTCAATAGATTGATAACATGAAATAACAATTTTCTCGAGCGGTTACAGGGATTTTAGTGTTTCTTCCTGCGAAAATTGATTATGCAACTTGTTATACCTATTTTCCCTCTTTCATTTTGAAAATACGAAACTTCTCCCTCAAATTGTACGGAAACAAATGATACAAACAAGCGTTAAAATAATAAGAATATACCTTGAGATTTTTCATTCCTTTAGCAATTTCCAACATGTTCTTCGTACCACCAATATTGGTTTCGTAAGCTTTGCGAATTTGTTCGTCAAATCGGACAGTGGCTGCTGAATGAAACACGATATTTACTTCAGATTGAAGCCGCTTGATTTGATTCTCATTGAGACCCATCAGTGGTGCTTCGCAGCATCCACACATTATTTGTATCTTGTTCCAATAATTGGGAGTTTGTTTCTTCATTTTCACGAATATCTGAAACATACCTACTCGTATTTGGCGTTTGCTTAAAATTTAATCTTTGCAGTCATGATCATCGCCGGTTTGCTTACTTTATCTAAACGAACAAACGATAGGTAGAAGTCATTTTAACAATTATTTTACCTCATCGTTGAATATTTCTTTTAATCTCGTTTGAATCGATTTTCCTTTTTTTTCCCGTAATATCAAAATTATTTTCTTTAAATCGGAACACGACCTGAAAAACATTAAACTGAATAATCCAGTTTAATTCTTCAAAAATGGTTAAAACTACTCGAGGTACTTACCGGAGTAATTTCTCAATTAATAAGATGCCAAGAAATCCAGATCCACCGGTAATTAAAATAGTCATATTGGAATAAAAATTTTGAATTTCTGTTTTACCAGAAGATTTCTCAATTACAAGGTCGGTAACTTCACCACAGTTATCTCTTTCATCAATTACTTCCATCTGATACAGACACAAATTAATTATCCAAGAACTCGTGTTTTTGTTTTTTTTTTATCCGATTTTGACCAAACATGTAATGAAATCTTGGTACAATACTTTTTGAAAATTTGTCAATGTGAAGCTAAAAATAAAAAAAATCTTACCTTTACTTATTTCTAAATCTAGGCGATGGAATTTTTTAACCATTGAAAATGAAATGCTACGAAGCATGGGTGTCATAAAATCATACAATAATCTTGTCCGCAGACCATCGCCAATTTTTTGACCTGTCTGGTACTCAACTGACATTTCCTCATGAATTATGTATCGTTTTCTAAATGAGCCCCTGAAGTCTTTTATTTTTAAAGTATTTTGCGAATACTCGTACATGCACGTGTTAATTTATAATTACTAAGAATTTGAATTTCCAAAAATTCCAGTTACGCCAAAATAATTGTAGTTTCTTTTGGTTATTTCGTATTATACTGCGTACATGAATTTTTATTCATTGTAAACATTCATGTTGTAGTTTTGAAAATAATTTGGTAAGTAAACATTTTGAATAATTTGAGTTAGAATAAGCCACATATAACGTAATTGATTTGACTTTATTATGATGTTGAGATAGAAATGATACTTTTTAGATACATTTTACTTCGTGATAAAACAAGAACAAATATTTAGGATGAATTTAAAAATAATTAAAAATAAAATCACTTGAAAGCTCCAAGTTACTACTCTGTCCAGAAAGAGCATACTAAAACAGAAAAAAAAAGAAAAAATCAATGAATAGGTCGATTTTGATTTTGCAGTCTCGATATCAAAATATCGAACTCAGAAAATCGAAATAATGAAAACGAATTTTCAAAATAATAAAATCGTTTATTGAAATTTGAAATTAAAGTCTGGGAAATATTAAAATCAAAATATCAAATTTAAAAATATTACATTCAAGATTACGATTTTAACATCTCGATTTCGATATTTATGTAATTTTAATATCGTATTTCAATAAACATTCCAAAATTCCATTTTAATCGATTTCGATCTTGTAATTTTGAAATTTGAAATTGGTAAATAATTTTTTGACTCCTCAATTTTAAATTTTAATATTTTTGAGTTGAATTTTCAATTTTTCAATATTTAGGCTCATCTTCACTATAAAGTATAAGATGATTTTTCTGGAATTTTGGTATGTTGTAGGGTTCAAGTTGAAATCCTCCAAGGTGAATTTTAGACTCCTACCTCCCCTCGAAAGGGAGCTGGAGCCCCAAAAGTAGATTAATTTTCGAAAAAAACACAGTTTTTTGCGTATAACTCTACAAATCCGAAAGTAATTTTGAGATTTGGGGTCTCAAAAGATGCGATTTGAAATCCAATTTTTTTTTCATTTTTGTTAACAGATTTTGAATAATTATACCTCAATTACTAAAATAGATAGAAATATGCTGTTTGTTCTGGGAGAAAGATAATTTTATCTAGATTATTCTAGTGTGGATGATTTTTGTGTTAGATTAATATTCAAGGGTGTAAATGACAAATTAAAGAAGAAAACGCGTTTCAAATTGTGAAATTTTTATCATTTTTATTGAATTATTCAAAAATTTCTTCTCATAACATATGACTTTAATAGATGTTTTTAGAAGGAAAAAGTTTGATCTTTCCGATGCCGCAAACCTCATCTTTCTATCTTAATTAGATCAAAAGTTATAAAAATTAAAATTTCAAAAACTTTTCAAAATTATGTAAATTTTTGCAATTTTCAATTCTTGGACGACCATAACTTTTTAACTGCGTGAGATAGAGAGGTGAGGTTTGCGGCATTGAACGGGACGGTCTTCCCCCTCCAGAAACACTCATCAGGGTGATTGGTCATAAGTGAAGTTTTTCATCAATTCGTAATTTTTTTTAAATAACTTTTCATGCCGATAATTTTGACAAATTTTTTAAAAGAATATACCGCTGCTCCTGCGACCCGAAGATTAGGCAAACAGGGCAAACATGCATACATAGACTCAGTTTATGTTGCACAGTTTCTGGGTTGAAGGTCTTACTTCTATCCATTAGGTATACGCGGCTAAAATTTGCGAGGTACTCTAATTAAATAAAATGCAAAAATTTCTCACATTTTTCGTCTAGTTCTAAGTTTATCTTCGTTGTTCCAATTAAACTTGGTGATATATGTTGCTAAACCTTTGAACATATGAAAAAAGTAAGGATTCCAATCCACATCTGTTTTGCAGTTGAATATCAACTTATCTTCGGGACTTAAACTGTTATAAAGATCTTTGGCATTTGCGTCGGCAAAGCGCCATGATCGAAACATGAAAAAAGAAAACAGTTGCGAATGTCTAAACACTTTGACGTATCCTTTCCATATCCTGGAATTCATAAGAAAATAACGACTGGGTAAATCAATGATTATAAATTCAATTTCAACGAGTAAAATTTTACATTGCTTCGCGTTTCAGTAGTTTTTCCATCAGCATGAAAAAAGGAGCTGGTAATAAGTGATAGAGGAAGTATTTAATCATCCATAAAGTATAATCCTTTTCTAAGGAAAGATGATACATCCAAATTGTTGAATCTGTGGCTAATTCTCTTTCGTCGGCTGTATCTAACGACTTTTTTGTTAAAGTTCCCCAAGTCGAAGCGGTTGATTGATTAGTGACAAAATTATACACCGGATATGCCATTTCTGGTTCAACCTTCGTTCTGGTGTACCTAATGAAACGAGAAAACAATTTTCCAAAGTACTCTTCGCTATGGTATAATGATGATGCATAAAAACCTACATTTTTTTCTGTATATGTAATGGAATTACGACTAAGGCTGAAGTAACCCGATCAGCAGGAATGATTTCAGCTCTACAATTCGGATCACAATGTATTGTCCTGAGAAATCCTACTCCAGAACCGACCATTACACCTGTTGCGGCGTAGACGTTATTTGTCCAACATTTTAATGGATCGTCGACAGTGGGAGTGACTGTACAAAAATGAGATTATTATATAAGATGGATATCTTAGCTTTGGTTTCACTTGTACCTATTGATGGTCTAAATATAGCCACTGGAACATCATTTTTACATTTGAATACAACCTCTTCGGCAATACCTTTAGTCAAGACGTAAGTATTAAACCGACCGTTTAATATGCTGAAATCAATGAAATTTCCATTACGAAAAAATTAAAGAATTAATTAGATGAATACACTACATTTTTACAGTAGTAGCCTAGTAGGTATGTGTAGCGAATAGAATAATTAGATACACTCATTAAGTAGGTCATGATCTTTTCATACGTTAATCAGAAAACATCTATGATTCTTTTTCATGCGAATTAAATCGCTCCAAATTTCCAAGAAGCGAAAAGGACCGAACTGAAATAAATTTACATTGGAGTCAAGCAATGAAGCGCCTTATCGTCGAGTTTTTCCAATAAATTTGAGAATTCTTCATCTGTGAACGATCCTGGATAATATTTTTCTTCAATGAGTGGAAGGTGGGATTGACTGTACGCCGTGGATACATAAATAAAAGCCTATAAAAACAGGGTATTTTTAGAAGTTTCACTTCAGTGTATTTTACATTTATTAAGCACTCTTAGGTTAACAAACGATATCCATACTTTAAGGTTTTTCATTCCTTTAGCAATTTCCAACATGTTCTTCGTACCGCCAACATTGATTAAGTAAGCTTTACGAATATGTTCATCAAATCGTACAGTGGCTGCTGAATGAAACACAATATCAACTTCCGACTGAATCTGCCTGATTTGATCTTCGCTTATACCCATCTTAGGCTCTTCGCAGCATCCAGAAATTATTTTTATTTTGTTCCAATACTTTGGAGTTTGTTCCCTCATCTTTGCGAATATCTGAAAAAAAATTGCGCATTTCGGTTTGAAAAATATGTTGAAATTTAATGATTTGAATTTAGATGTGGATGGACTCTGGAGTTGAAACGTATCTACGAATCGTCAACTTGACGCTTTTTCCTCCACGAGCTCAAATCTCATTCCAAGTTAGATTTTGTGGATTGCGTAAATATGGAAGGTCTCGTAAAAAGTCAAATCGTTGAGCAAAACAATTAAAATCAAATATATGAGTAAAGGTATTATATGATGACGAATGATGATGCTTTTCCTTTTAATGTTACCTACCTCATCTTCGAACATTTCTTTTACTCTGGTTTGAATTGATTTTCCTTTTTTTTCTCGTATCACCAGGATAATTTTCTTCAAATCAGAACATGACCTGAAAACCGGTAAAGAAAAAATAAATGATCATCTTTTCAATTTCCTAAATGGCAAAAAGCAGATATCTAGATAATCAATTCATCGTGATATTGGATACTTACCGAAGTAACTTTTCTATCAATAAAATTCCAAGAAATCCAGTTCCACCGGTAATTAAAATGGTCATATCGGTGTAAAAATTTTGTATTTCTGTTTTATCGGAAAATCCTTGAATTGCTGTGTCAGCATCAAAGCTATCGTCCCTTTTATCAATGATTTCCATCTTATAGAAAATAAAACATAGCATTAAGCAAAATTCAAAAAAATAGCGAAAATGAAAGAACTATTGACAGAGACGTAGCGAAAGGATTTTCCAGGGGGGGCAAACTCACTGAAAATGCCAACTGAATCAACTAAAAATTTCCAACTCAATTTCGACTGAATTTTTAAAATTACCAAAAATATCCAATTTGGGCTTGAGAAGTTGAGAACTTGTTAAATTGAATTAAAGAAAGGAACTGGAAAGAGATTCGAATATGTGATGTGAATGATTTATTTAGGTACTTAAGTAATAACTAGAAAAAAGAAAAACAGCATTAAAATTTAATTCTACGGTTTTTTAATGTTTGCCATTTTTCAATGATGGGATTGAGATCCAATTGATCAGTTAGATCTTTTTCGCAATGCAATCCCATCATCGAATCTAGTCTTCAGTTGGAATTTTCGATAAATGGTGTGAATTTTAAAATTGGACATTTGGAAAACTCAACTTTACATGTAATTTTTTTTACTACTTATCAGTTTTTCATTGATTTGACAAAATTAAATTTTCATTACCTAGTTATTATTCACGCGTTTGGTAACTGAAAGTTGGTAAAA
>QBDW01004153.1:0-17470 GCA_003261595.1 Maconellicoccus hirsutus
GTGTCCGGCTGAAGTTTTCCGGAAATGTAATCAAGTAGGTTCAGTAGGTTGAGAATAAGAAAAAACCAAGTTTTTAGCTGCCCAATTTCAAGTGGACGCTTTCTGGAGCATTTCAAAGTTCATGCAGAAAAATGGAAATCGCGCTGGAGGCTCCAGAACGGCTCGCCGATGCGATTTTTGGATTTAGCGGGTTCGAATTAGGGGAAAACGTTCTTTCGTGATTTAAAATTATTTTTCGAGTTTTTTTTTTTTTTTTTTATTCTTTATTTTTAATCGAAATTTCGTAATTTTCAAATTTCAAAAATTCGCCAAAAATCGAAAAGTCAACTTGGGCAGCTAAAATTTTGGTTTTGGGGTTTCTTGACATGCTCTTTTCAAAAATCCAACCCCCTTTCAAATCCGAGCCGGACACCTCAAGTAGTTCCCTTGTAAGACAGGTACTTCATGACGCTATTAATCTAGATTAATGGTTGAAAAACAAAAGTGACGACGTCAATCGTTAACAAGAAATACTTGAAAAGCGCATGACGTCATATCCAATTTATGAGGTGGAAGGGGAAAGAAGAAAGAAAAATTCAAACTTTCAATGTGACATTATTATTGAAAATGAAATTCAAAATTTCATCAACTTCTCCGGTTAAAGTGATTATTATCGTGACGTCATGTGCTTCTTAGTTCTTACAATTAGTTGAAAAGACGATAGAATAGTGTTAATGACGTCAAAAACCTCGTCACGGGAGTTCAATCTTCGTTATAATTATTTATGCAAAAAAGATCACATCTTGGATACCTATAATTAATATTTACGAAATATATAAACTCGATAATTTTAATTTCACGAAACAATAACAAAACTGAAACGTGTATATCTGAACTTTGAAAAGTTACGAGGCTTTTGAGGTTGAGGGGATGAAAATTTGTCTTTAATTCAACCCCCCTCCTCCGCCCCCTTCGAAATGACTTTCAATCCGCATTTTTCCTAAACTTCTCTAAGATCGAGCTACATTTCCTTTCAATACTTCTCACCAAAAACGATATCAAATGAATCTTCGAATGCCACGAAGGACCCCAAAAGGCCACATTTGTCTGAAAATACTAAAAAAAATTGTAAAAATAAATCTCGTCCTTGTAAAATACACGTCACCATTTTAGAAATTTCCGGCAACCACCTCGAGGAGTGAACTTGTCAAAAATACTACTTTTTGAGGCGACAACCCGGGCGATACAAATATGAAAATTATAACGAAAAAAACTAGGCAACATATCGCACGTGTATTAGTTCGGTAAACGTGCCGTCCTTGACCTTGATGATGGCCCATCTCAAACAATTTGGCCAACTTACACCTATTAACCAGACACACGTCTTCGCCTACAAATTGGCGAACCAGTTTGTTGGTGAATTTGAAAAACGAACTCGCGTGGCTGGGATTTTAGCGCTTGACGTGTAAGTTTTCTATTATAAATATAGAAAAAGCTAACCGACAATGGTATTATTAAACTTTTGAAATTCTTCGCGTTCGTCTAAACAAAGATACCGAGAACAATGAACATAACGTCATCCACGTTTTTGAGTGTATTTTACGTTACGCTTTATTAAACAGCGAAGAAAACGATGATTTGCTCAAGTTATATTAGGAGTCCTTACTAACCTTTTCTTTTCGCCTTCTAATACATTTCAAACAATAGCTTAAAAGATACATTTTATACTTCAGGTATGGAAAATTATTAACTTAAAAAAGGATCCAGCTATAAAAGCAATTGGGTCACGAATCTCGTATATCGTCGACACAATCTCATAAAAAAAGCGTACACCGAGGATCGCGAAACGCGCGCCTTCGACCAATAAAAATACATAAAACGCCAAGTATACGGCAACTATGTATCCGACGTAATTACGTAAGTAAACCGTTTAAACGAACACTTGTACTCGTCTCGACAAGGACGCTCGATGAAAAATTTTTTCATTGTTTAGACACCGGCGTCGAGCTGACACTTTGTTTCCGATTTCATAAACCAGTTCGCCCGCTGAATATGACATTAATTCTCATTTATATTAGCGGCCTGCGTGCACATCTCGAATACCAAAAATCCAAATAAGGTCATAACATGTACATCATTTGACGGAATTCGATTTTTCTCCCATCGGCCATCCGAACCGCAATTAATTCGCTTATTTCCTTTTTCAATTCCACTCGGCAGTCTGGCCGAGTGGCAAATCTTCAGCTCGTTAATAGTCCTTGTAGGTCGTTAGAATTCAATATTGACGTTCTCCCCTCAATCTCCATATTTAACCTGCAGCTCTTAACTGCTCGCCATACGTGCGCGTTGTCCGATACACACTCGATGATGAAAAATACATTATTTGTAAACACTTCAACAACTTTCTTGTTTCACTTTTAATGAGAAATTGGAATTTTGCTTTCGATACGTGTATTATTTGTATGCTTTTTCTCCCATTTTTAATATTCGTTCAATTTTTATTTCAAGCTTACGTTAATAGGTACTGCGAGTCTGCGACGCCAACCTCGAGTGACATTTTTCAAACCCGTGAGATCCTCGTTGCGGGGTCGGGAACGTAAAATTTCCGATTTAATGAGACCTCATCAAGAACAAAAAGATCGAGTTAATCCACGTACTCGTTGAAAATAAAGTAAAGTAATTTATGACGTAGATCGCCAATATAATCGTTCAGTCGAGGATGTCTAGATTACGATATTTTTGGATACTCGAGTACCTAGCTACCTACTACGTACCCGTGCTTTTTTTTCATTCAATTGTTATACCATAAGGTGAAAGAGCTAGTCAAGTTCATGGTCAAGTGAGAAATATCTTCAATGGACGTCGAAAATTTTCAACATTCATGAATACGAGTATCTCGAGATAGGAAAAATTTTAATAACTCTCGAGTAATGACGTCAATAGGCCCACGAAAGTTACAGTCATTAAGAAAAAGAAAGGCTTGAAAATTCATTAAAATTTGAAAAAAAATTACCGACTTTTTTCGCGCCGAATTCCTACGGTTTTCTTTCTCTACGAGTAAATTTATTAGAAAATTTTCGTAATTATGTATTAAAATTTAAATACTGACTCGCTTCATCGATGACCTTTTTCGTCTAATTTTGAAGCGTGTGTTTTTTTCAAATGAAAATTTGGATTTCCTCCCCTCCACCTCCTCCTGCTAACGCTCACTCTGACCTTTGTTCCTTTCGAGCAAATAATTTCATAACGAAAAGCTCAAATTTTCAATCCTGGAATGTCTTGATATAATCTAAATAAATTAAACAAAACTAGAGAAAATAGACTAATTTTTAAAATAAACATGGAAAAGGGTCAGCTTTTTTACATCACATAAAAAATCTCCATCGATGCTCCTGAAGCCACTTCTCTGCAGTATAACCGTAAAAATATTGTATGAAAAATTATGAATTTTTTCAAAAAATATTCTGCAGAAATTCATTTTACTCGTTGCTTAGTAAAATTTCTTCCAAAATAGTTTATGACGAAATATAGAAAAAAAGCTTTAACAATAATCACTACGTTAAATAGTTAATTTTCCATTTCTGTTTTTGTTCAGTTTGCCAAAGTACTTATTATTAGGCCCACTGGGGTAGTCAGATGATGGGGGGGGAGGATTAAAAATGACCTACTGAAGCAACTTTTTTTGAAATGGGGTAGACAGAAGTTAAGAAATAATATATACCAATCTAAGATTTAAATAGTTTTGAATTTTTATAAATATATATTTCATCATTTGAATATTTTTTTTTCTTCTAAAAATTTAAGACAGTAAAGTGAGGGCAAAATTTTTCACATTTTGTAACGCTAATTTACCATTTTTGATAATCGATTTTTTTTTTTTTAAATATGACCTATTAAGGTCTTTTTTGATTATTTTATTATTTTTTTTATTATTGGTCACTTCATAATATTAATTTTATCAACTAATATAAGTAAAAATTACAATTTTTTAAATCTGTGACCAATATAATTGAGGAGAATGAGGAGGGGAAATGAGGGGGGGAGGAGGGAAATCTTTCAAAACCCTTTTGACTACCTATGCTACTGATCAAAATAATTTTTGGTTTTTATGAATCAAGTGTTGACCTCGTCAGCGTAAAAGTTATTAACATTTATGTTTCCACAGAATCTTTTTTTTCAAATTTTTTAAAAATTTCGATGATTTCGCTTGGAAAATATGTTTTCTAAAAAAAAAAAAATGATATAAAAATTACTGAAAATCTATGGAACATATTTCTACAGCTTCACTTTTCATTCTTCGCGTCCATAAATTTTCATTTACGTTAATTTCCTTCCTTTTCATGAAATGCGTCAGAATTACACGATTTGAAATTTTCTTACGCTTCTTAAGTATACTTTTTTCATAATTCCTTTGTTGAACGTCATTAATTGACCTTGAAAATTTTTAATAAGAATTACTTGAAAAAGGAATCGATAGACGGAATAATCCTTTCATTCATGAAACAAGAACATTCGGTTCCATGAACAACAATTTTTTTCACCGATTAATTAACTTACCAAAAACCATTGTTTTTTCACGTCCTAAACATTAGGTAATTCGAGCTCGAAAATTAAATTAATTTCACTCGAAGCGTAGTAAAAAAATATTAGCATTTCGTGAGTTCTTTGTCAAAAAAAAAAAATAGAAATTACGAAAATTTCGCGATTTAAAAAAATTGTGGTTTTTGAGTGGATGTTTGCGAATATTTAAAAATCGCCAATACGTAAGTCGTACTTACGAAATAAAATTACTTTAGGTTCTCAGTTTACGGTAAACTGATACACGCATGCGATAATGATTACTTGATATCGAGAATAAATTTGATTAGGGAACACTTCAAGTGTGAAATTAAAAACGACTGCGGATTGTACTCGAAGTGGAATAAAAACATGACCGAAGTACTTCTAAATAAATGTATTAAGTATCATACAACTTCCCTATTTTCAAAAAAAAAAACTACAAAACTAGGAAGCGAGGATATTAAAAAAAACTTGAAAATATCTACACGCTATTATCTTCGTATAACGACTACAAAACGCAGCAGGTATTCGGTATATTGACATGAATATCTCATAAAATAAATATAATAAGCCTAATTTCATATTAATGGCTCGCGTTCTCCACAAAATTCTAAAAAATTTATTAATTCTCGCATCTGTCGAAGAGCTAAACGACAACGCTGGCTTAGTAATCTTTTTTAAGACTATTTTTTCTCTCGGGCTAAATCCTCTGGTAATTTTATTTTCAACTCTGTACTCGGTTTTCTTCAAATGGAAAAAACTACGGCGTGAGCGATAATCCGATAATGAATATTTGATAACGTTATCGCACGCGGTATTCGCATTAGCTACATCGAGAAGAGATTGATATTCCGTATCAATATAAGGTGACCAATTAACCAGCATATTGTTTTTTTTCCAAGTAGTACTTTGTAAATAAACTCGTACAGCAGCTTCGAGTAACGATGTATTCGCTTCAAGTACATATACTTTTATAAGTTCAATATGGCTGACGACAAAGCGCCATATAAACCCATATGAAATGCAAATTTACCTATGAATAATACAATGTACGCGAATTCCGAAAAGTACATTTGTAAGATAGCATGCGTCAATGGACGTAACAGAAGAACTCGTAAAATCTCTATTAAGAGATTGAAACCCGAAGTAGAACGCAATCCTGATGACCTAAATTTTCTAAATCATCATCGAATCCTTCGGAGACGCTGTGGATTACAAGTTATAAAAATTTAATTTCATAGAGCAAAATGCAGTTCCGGACAATGGCGGATTGTGGGAATATTTACAGAATGAATCCCAAATCGACCTTCGCCGAGAAATACCATGACATGGATTCAAATTCACGGTCGAGGAGAAATATCGATGGAGCCGAATACGTGAAATTTTTTTATATTCGATGATATTGAAATTTGAATTTTTACTCGGAGTGATTTCCAGTACGAATTTTTTTTATCTTAGATTTACAGATCGATTGATAGTCGATAATTTCAATTATTTTTACGATTAAATTTATTCATAATGTATTTTATGACGTTTTGCGTTAACAATTTGACGTTATAATAAATTCTAATAAAGTGGTAACACTGTGAAGTTACGATAAATTTATTCATCATATTTCGCAAAAATTTGATTCGATTTAAAGCCCACAAAATTATAAACGTGAAAAAAAATTAAATAAAAAGCGGTTTACTGAAGAACTGTGACAATTACTTTCAACCTTTTTTTTTATAAATTTCTTCATTAAGGCGCCAGTTATGCAGCAGGAATCAATTTTGCGGGAAAAAAGTTCAAACAGAAGTTATTGCAAACTTAGTGAGGCATATTTTTTGTTTCAGCATGTTTTTCATATTTTTTCAACTTTTTGAGATTTTTTGTGATTTTCATTCTGGGATATATGATTAAAAAAAAAATACTTTAGGCCTAATGGTTTTGTGAAATAATGATAAATTTTTCGGGAAAATCTCTAAAATTGAAGTTTTGGACAATCGAGAAATGCATGTTTTTTGTTTCAATATTTTCATGCTTTCCTTTCCAATTTTTGAGATTTTTCCAAAACTGAATCAAGAAATAAGCCACATTTTGTGGAAAAACACTTATGGGACTTTTTACAGAATAACGATCAATTTTACAGGAAAATTCCTGATAAAAAAGTTGTGTGGATTTTAATGAACCACATTTTTTGTTCCAACATTTTCCTTCTGTAACTTCGAATTTTTGAGCCACATTTTGTGGAAAAACACTTATGGGACTTTTTACAGAATAACGATCAATTTTACAGGAAAATTCCTGATAAAAAAGTTGTGTGGATTTTAATGAACCACATTTTTTGTTCCAACATTTTCCTTCTGTAACTTCAAATTTTTGAGATTTTTCCAAAACTGAATCAAGAAATGAGCCACATTTTGTGGTAAAACGCTTATGGGACTTTTTTATAGAACATCGATCAATTTTACAGGAAAATTCTTGATAAAAAAGTTGAGTGAATTTCAATGAACCACATTTTTTGTTCCAACATTTTCCTTCTGCAACTTCAAATTTTTGAGATTTTTCCAAAACTGAATTAAAAAATGAGCCACATTTTGTGGGAAAACGCTTATGGGACTTTTTACAGAATAACGACCAATTTTACAGGGAAATCCTTGATAAAAAAGTTGTGCGGATTTTTTTCTAAAATTTATATCTTCAAATTTTCGAAGATTTTAGGTAAACCCCATTTTTGGAAAAAAACACTACCTTTTTCAAAATGGCAAACTTTGACATTGTCTAGGAGACTTTTTGGACTCATTTAAAAAAAAATCTTGCTTCGTGGTACTATTTTTGGGTTTCTATCATCAAAAAAGATAAAAAAAAACTACGAGCAGAATCTAACGTGGATTTCCAGACCACATTTTCCCCACTAGATCACCACGTTCGTTCGGACTTCCCCGAAACCTAAGCCGATTATGCGTCATCATTTTCATCTCCCTCTAGGGCAACTCTACCACCGCAAACAATCCTCTCAAAGATCATTAAACTTACGACGATCACTCATTGCTAACTCTTACCTAATACCTTCGAACTTCCGCCTCTTCGACACACCTATACTCGGTCACCACATACAAAATCGACGACGCGTTATCACAATTCATGCAAAAAATAATCAGACCCTGAAAACAATGATTGTAAAATTAAAAAAAATGTCTTATAAACGTTCTCCGTGTTGTTTCGATGAGATCGTCATAATTATGGGAGCGTAACGGTGTAAGTTTCGTTTGCAGACGATAACTCGTGAGCGTGCATAATTACAGACACATACAGCAGCCCGACGTGAACCAATCCGCTGCGCGTATTTTCGCAGCGATTTTCACGTACTCGTAAAAATTCACAAATACCGCGGAAATTAATCAAATACCATCGATTACAATGCTATTTCACCATGGTTTTTACAACCGATTCGTATGTTCGCAATAAAATTCTATTTATCCGTTTATCTAATTGTAATGAATTTAAACTCACGCTCGTGAACGTGTGTGTGTGTGTGTAGATAACGCGTGTATCTATTTTAGGTGCACGTTGATGTACGCAGATAACGAGTTATTTAAAAGCGATAACCGCGCGTTTAATTTTTTTCCAATGAAGCCTTCGCGGGTTCGCGTCTTCATTACGTAATCAAAATATACTACGAAATAACATATAAAAATCCATACAAAGAGAATACATTGTAAACATCTGCGTCTTGATTTACATACACGCGCGCGCACACACCTTAAACTCGGCGAAATTTTTCTTATCATTACCAGCAAATTTCTATCTTCTAAGAATCCACTAATTGTCGACTCGTTTATATGTATTAAATCAACGTTACGTATGTACTTCAATTTCACTTTTATACTCTTTCAACTCCTTGACCTATATATCTATTTAATTTTAAACAATCTTTTTTTTCTCCTCTTTCCTATCAATAATACAATCGTATGTTATGATTGTCCTAGTCGTAATTATGATGTAATCAACCATATACCATTCTGCATTGGACGTTTTAACGTGATAATGAATAAATTTAAGATTTATTTTAATGAATGCCTAGATGATCGGCGGTCGATAAATCATTGGTAAATTTTTCAATAAAGCTGGTGGATTATCAAATTACAAAGGAGGAGTCAATAAACGACGAAACTATTTTGGGAAAACTTATTTTCATACGAACTTTCATAATAACGTGAAGCAAAAAAGAACAAGAAATTTGGAATTGTAAGATATAATAATGCGATGAAATGAATTTTTTTTTTAAGTTTTCAAACACCAATATTTTACAGTTCAGACAGCGTAGCACACACAGCACACAGATTGGAAACCATTTCACGGAACAAGTTTTGATGACCACTGGACCAGTTAATTTTTTGGAAATCTATTTCTATTTTGTATCGCTTCATAATTTCATGATTTTTTTAAATTTCATTTTACAGACTAAAACTATCAATGGAAAATGCAACGTGGAGGGGGAGTGAAATGCAGGAAATTATCAAAATCGAGGAAAATTTTAATATAAAAATTAAGACAATAGAAACACGTGGGAAAAAAGAGAATTTAATATTAATTTTGACATTATAAAAAGTAGGAATTTTTGAAATTGTGCTCCTTCATCTCTTTTCTTAATGTTTTTTTCTTTTTACTTTTTTTTTACAATAAACGAGAAAGATCATTATTTTCACAATGTTTTTTAAAAGCTTTACAATTAAAAACCAATAAAAAAGTGTATTTAATGAAAACTAGAGAAATTACGTGCAAAATTTAGTTAAACCAATGTTAGAAAAAAATTGTAAAGAATCTATTTCGCCATTTTTTTCCTTCATCTCCTGGAATTTTAGAGTCATTTTTAGGAAATTTGTTTTTGAAATTGTGTTCTTAAAAATATCCCTTTCATTGTCAATTTTATGGAACGAAGGTGCTAAATTTAGAAGAAAAATAGTCAACAGAAAAATTAAAGGAAAATGAGTGGGGCACACTTTTAAGAAATCGACTTTTTCATATTTTCATTTTAGGGTGTATTCCTCCAATTTGGTCTTTTCTTAAAATTGCCCACATTTTAATTCAGATTTGGCAATTTCATGTTTACTTGTCCAACCCCCCTCCTCCTCTTTGAGGTTTTTTTTTCATGGATAAATGGCCAGATGTATCTACGTATACTCAAATTTTCGAGATTTTTATTACTGTCGTAGTTCGAGTAAGTAAAAATGACCTCATTTTGGGCATTTTATAGACCAAGGTCCAATTTTATAGGAAAATAGTTGAAACGAAAGTTATTGGGAATTTAATAAGGCACATTTTTTGTTTAAAGATTTTTCTCGTATCTCTTGAAAATTTTGAGAAATTGCATAAAATTTTACTCCTAGAAATCTTAAATCTCTTGTAAATAATTGTTATGAAGAAAATGATGGAATGTGAGCTTCCCTTCATTTCTGCTCTTTCAATTTTATTTAATTCGCCTACATTACTATTCAAATTTGTAATAACATTCAGATCGTTTAATAAGGCAATTGACTACACCAACATCACCAAAGACAACGAAAAAAAATAGATGAAACTAAATACACATCAAAACAGGAAACTAAGTAAATTCTATCACTTTGATTGGAATTAAATCGAGAGAGGGCGTCTTAATTACACGTTATAATCTTGCATTCGAATATCAAGAATAAACGAACGCACGAAGGATTGTAGTAATGAAAACAAAAAAACGATTTAATTAATATGTACGATATCTATTTTGAAAAGGTTGACTTAAAAGCGGTAAAATAATCAGAATAAACAAAATTCCCACTACGATAATAACTTCTTTTACATTAAATGCCGCGTGCTTTTCCATTACAATATCTTGGAAAAAAATCGCGTCGTAATCAAAACGCAAGAAAATGGTGGATTTATAAACGAAACTAGAGCACTGAGAAAAATACGAAAAATATAAATCCTCACTTTTACCAACATTGAGAAAAAAAAATCGTATAATCAGATTTCAAATATACAGATGTTTTCACATCGGTAAAAAAATTTTAATATTCAATCGTGTAAATTTAACGGACCTCCTCCCACCTCCAGCTCTACCGCATTCCCCTCATGAAATATCTCTCTCGAGGTAATTAATTTAATCGTATATTTAAAATATCAAACAACGCGTATAACATTCGATTAAATAGATAATTTCGCTTGTAAAGAAAAACAAAATTCCTACGTGGTCGATAAAACATCAAAGAAGAGTTTTCGAACAATGCAAAAAAATAGGTGTACGGGGTTTTCACGGGTGAAAAAAAGAGCGAGAAATACGTAATAAACACTCGGATTTGAAAAAGTTCGCGTCAAACGCATCGGATATTGTATTTTTACATCTGATATAACTTAATATATCCTGTATCTCGCGACAAGACATCATAAAGCCGAGAATACAAATAACTAGTTTGTTGATGTGGCGTCAATGCACTAATGGAATGGCTTGTGGTGTATAGTGAAGTCGTTTAGTTGGTGAAAAGGGCGAAGGGAATAAAAAGGAATAAAAGACGGAGGAGTGCCTCTGCCGTTCCACAATGAGGAACTTTTATTGATTCCACTTACTACACAGACACAAATACGCTTTGACGATATTACACCACTACCACGTTCAACAGCATACAAAAATAATACTTTCCTGATACCGCACACCGTACGTTGCATCCTTTTCATTCTTTACGATGGTTAATTTTTAAACAGTCTCGTTTTCGAACGTTTTATCTTATTACGATTACATCTAACGAAATTTTTTCTTCGGCTAGCGCCCGTAATATTCATTAATTAAATTACTCCTTTCGTATTTTCTCCAAAACGAATATGGGATCCGCATGCGCTCAGATTTTTCGCAGCTTCGTTTTGAAAACATTTCAATGAAATTTCACAATTGTCGCGTATTCGGTTGATAACAGCTTCCTTTCTTTTACCTCGTCTGTGTGCATTACAAAGCGTAGGATTCGATATAAGAAGGTGATGGTTTATTTGTGTGCATTACAGCGTTCATGTACATGCTCGGTCTCTCTCTCGGGGTCACACATCGTGAATATATTCGCGTAATACGCCTCGTAACATACCCTTGACATTTTCACATCGAATTACACTTTTTAATTATCCGCCGGACACATTTCTACCCTTTTTCGTCGCCAAATTACACGTTGAATTACACTTCGCATTTGAAATTATGCGCTTTCGCGATACCAGCGAGAAAATGCTAAAAAAATTTCAAAAAAGCTTCGCATTATACGTAGAAAATTCCACAAACACGTCAAAATCATGCTTCTTATCGATACTCAAAGTCGATATTTCGTTGCGAATAATTTATCATTTACGCCAGTTTTTATCATTAAAATTACACCGATGCTAGTTTTGATATATGAGCAAACCGGGCGTGATATCTTTTCATATTTTGTTTATAGCCATTTTTTTTTCTTTACCCGAAGTACGTGTGTATTCGTTGTTGCGTTTTAAAATATTCCTAAGTTTATAAACGTTCCTTATTCAAATCATTTTAAGTAATATGTTTCCTTTTTCCTCGAGTAAATTTGTGAATTTTACATGAACACGGTGGCTGTGCCAAGCTACATATAACGTCGGATATTTCTCCTCCATATTATACGGATCACTTATTCTTAGAAGTTTTTTCCAAAGAGAGATCTGTAAAATGCAAACATTTGCGAGGTTTTTTCCCTCTTTCGAGACGAGAGGTACTTTTGTGGAGCCGTTTAGTAGAGGGTGCTCGAGATTCGATTCTTTATTATAGTCTTTCGCCGGTTTAAATCGTTTTAGGTTATCGAATGGTATAATCTTGAGGACTTGTAGTGCGGCAAAACACCGTGTATAATTTAATATTGGCAACGTCGCTTTTTTTGCGTGCGACCGCGAATGATTTTTATTAAGTGATGTTTTTAGAGCATTTCCTTGAACGTTACTGTCACGAAAATAAATTGATACGTGTGTAACGAGGTATTTTTTTCGCAGTGTTGTCAAATTTACAAACTAGATCATTCTATGTCAAATAAGCATACATTTTTTTGGAAAGTTGCTGAAAAATATCAAAAGTTTGCTGAAAGGTTGCTTAAAAGTTTGATGAAATTTTGCTGAAAAATTGCCGAAAGAGGCTGATGAACTTTTAGCAAACTTTTGACAAACTTGCAGCAAATCTTCCGCAAATTTTCAGTCAACATTGAGCAAACTTTCAACAAACTTTTGGTAAACTTGCAGCAATTTTTCCGTAAACTTTCTGCAAACTTTCAGCAAACCTTGAGTGAACTTTTAATAAATTTTTTACAAACTTGCAGCAAACGTTTAACAAACTTTTGGCAAACTTTCAACAAACTTTTGGTAAAATTGCAGCAATTTTTCTGCAAAATTTTTGCAAAATTTTGACAAACTTTTAGCAAACTTTCAACAAACTTTTGGTAAACTTGCAGCAATTTTTCCGCGAACTTTCTGCAAACTTTTGACAAATTTACAGCGAATTTTCAGCAAACTTTCAGCAAACCTTGAGCAAACTTTTAATAAATTTTTTACAAACTTGCAGCAAATTTTTAACAAATTTTTGGTAAACTTTCAACAAATTTTGGTAAATTTGCAGAAAACTTTCAACAAACGTTTGGTAGACTTGCAGCAAACTCAACTTACTTTTGGCAAAACTTCTGTAAACTTGAATTCAAACGTTAAAATTACAGAAAAAAATATTCAGTAGTTTTTTTCCATTATGTATCAAAAATGGTTTGAAAAAAATCAATTTTTTCAGAAATTTTATTTTACTTGGCTTTAAGCAAACATCCCGACCCTTTTTCCGCTACAAACCAGCAGGCACTGAAAATTTGATTTCATTTAGAAGAAAACTATAATGCATGTTCAATCGAATTCAAGGAATGTAAGAAGGATTATAAAATAATTATTCAATTTTAAATAACTTCTACAACGTTGCCAACTTTATTGAACTTCCTACATAAAAACTTCCATAAAGTACCTAAAACAGAATATTTTCCATCCCTTCTTTACTTCTCTACCAAAATAAATCCGCTTTTCGCATTTATCGAGCACTACATCACGAACGAAATCGTAAAATTTCATTTCGACGTAAAATTCGCATTAAAAGCATAAAATTTTCGGCTTATCAAACAATTACAATTACGCCAAACTTGAAGGAGAAAAAAAACACACAGAACCGGAAAAATGTGAAAAATCCACAGCCGAGTACAACTTCGAAGCACGCCGTTACCTTCAAAGCGAGCCATGTTTTTTTTCAGCTTCTTGTAATTAGAATTGTTGAAAGCTTAATAAATTAGTGTTGTTTTAATTATTAAATGAGAGCGGAGAAGATTTTTTGCGCAAAAAAGCTTAGTTAATTTGCGTTAAACGTGAAAATTATTCTCTTGATGATTCGCTATTTATTTGTATTTTTTTCTACACTTTGGATATAATTTTTACCTAGTTCGGGTGTTTATTAATTTTTCGATATGGTAATTTTTTTCCTTAGTTATTGGCCTATGTAAATTATTGCCATTGTGGTGTCATCACGCGAGATGATGTTTTAGGTACTTTGGAGCAAATATTTCAAGATTTTGCGAGCACGATACATAGAAGGAAAGGCAAAAAATACGTAATACAGAAATTTATTAGCTCGTTAATTTATCTCACTCTTGTACATGTGTATACTTTCACATTGGCGGGAATCTGTAATATGTTGTATCATTTGTCATATTTAACATTCTTGTTAAACAGATTTTATACATGTTGAGATACCGCAAGAATATGGTGAAGATTGCGGGGATGATAAGAGATTGATCTGGGTGATAAATCGTGAAATTGCGAATATTTGGGATAAAAAAGTTTACACGTGGTTTAGAATTTTGACGATACAAGTCCAAAAATTCTTTGCAATTATTTTACATCGATATTTCATCTTCTTGTTTTCGGATGCTTCGATTTATCTACCTTGGGCCTTTGGATGTTCCCCCCTCGACAGGAAATTCCAACAAAACTGGTATCCTCTGCCGTAAAATATTTCACGTTATTTACAAATTTAAAAATTAACATCAACGCAAACAACGTTACCGGGATCGTAACGAAATACGCGAGTTGGTTTTTATCTTGCCGAATAAAAGTATACCTTCGGGTCACACGAGTCGAAACTCCTTCAGAATTACACCGTGAAAAGCAATTCGCAACGCGAAACCAACCCTTCGCAAATAGCTACAATCTTAGTAATCGTCGTCACTAATTCTAATTTTAACCCTCCCGAATTGAGAATTATATTGCTGCAAACGTAAAAATCTCCCTTGTTACGAATTTTCACACCGCTTTCATTTCGTGCCCGTCTTTATTGAACTTTAAAAGCGAAAAATCTACTATTCTAATGCCACGTCACACCTCGTACATTTCCATATTCAAACCACCGAAATGTAATCACGTATCAAACTATAATTACGTAATTAACTTGTCATAAACCGTCGTTCGAATTTATTCGTTCGAAAGAGCAGGAAAAATACGCGAAAACAAACCATATAGGTAATCTCTATCGTTTAATTACCCTTAACGCCTTGATTTCCACTTATGCTCATCATCGGTTAATTTATGCTACAACCTGCCGCGATCTTTCGAGCGTAAAATTTATTCGCGTTGATCAAAAAAACTCCAGCGAAACCACCACATAGGAAAAAAAAACGCCACACGCAACAAATCCTAATGCCAGCCCATTACCAGCTGACAATACTTGGCAAAGGTGAAACGTTGCAAAGGTGAGTGGTACGGAGACTGAAAAGAACAACTATAAAAACCACACGTGTTACTACTGTTGAATACTAAACTTCTTCAAACGTACATTCTACAACTACACCTCTTCTTCACCAAGGTATACTAATATTGTTACAATATCGCTGCCGATTATCCCTCTTTACACTTCCCCTTTCAGCCCAACCGAACACATCGAGTTGAAGAATTTCGATATTCCATCGCTGTATTCCTCCTATACATCCAACTTTTCTCAGATTTTCTAATCAAAACGGATTATTTTACGCTAGACGAGCGGAATTTCTCAGCGGTAATGCATCCCGCAAATTCTTCGCCAAATATTAAACGTCGCTTAAAATCTTACTAATTTATCCGCCGAAGAGAATCGCGGAGGTTGATTGTTTATTGAAACTACTCGCAATAAGGAGGTGGATCGTAAAAGAGTAAATTTTCACACCTTGAGACACCTACACGCCGTCGTTGTTTGTTTCTCTTTCGTAGGCTTTTAATCAATTTTCTTTGAAAATTTCTTCTCAGGACGCCAGCCTGGTTTTTTTACGCGAGAAAAAAAATTTTCAAAAGGAATCGTGTTTTTTAACCGCTACTCCTAAAGGCACGTTAAGGTTTGCAGGTGTCTTTTGTACCCGGTAAAATCAACTTGGTCAATAATCTTCTTACACAAAATACGAGTTTTTTTTTCAAAAGAGCTCGGTATTGGTTTCGTTGTTTTAAACCATGTTGCCAAATTGAACGATAAAAAATTCCAGCCTACCATGCTTCGTTTATTTTATCATCAAACAGATGTAAAATGTTGATGAATTTTTGCAAAATTGAGTTCTTAAGGGTTGAAATCGTCATTGAGTAAAAAATTTTCACGTTAATCTTGTCAATTAATTCGAGTCTAAGGTTGATTACAAACATTATTTTATTTTCGTCGAAATATAAATATTTGCAGGGTGTACAACCGCGCACGTGCATCCATGTAGACACGTGCACACAGTTGAATCAAAACAAAAGGGAGGAGAATACATAAAAATGCGAACTTCTTAGCTTTTAGTCTGGGCGAATTGGACGAAAATGGTGAAATATATGAAAATCTGGTACTCGTCGAAGGGTCATGTCAACATTATACCGAAATGCTCCACACGTGGTGAAGCTTCCTTTTTCATGGGGTGGTTTTCTAAATCCCGAAAAGTTTAAGCGATGCGAAAAACAACTTCGTAAGAAAGTATTTCATTCAATTCTTAATAACTTCTGTATAAAGAATTTTTTTGACAATTTAAACCGAGCTCCATAAAATTCATTATAAGAGAAATTTTTGAAACAAAAACTTCCCCAAATTTGTAAGAAAATCTCAAAAATTTGCGCAGAAACGAAAAAAAATTCGTATAAGTGTAACGCATTTAATTCGCAACAACCTTCATACGAAAATTTTTCATCTCAGGTAAGAGGAGGAAGAGGGTAGAGCATTTTGTTCCGGATTCTGCTTTTTAATTAAATAATTATTACTTATTATGGGTAATTTCTTCAATTTTATTCAATCAATAAGTATTATGCACAAATTGAGGTTTTGGCGAATGTGAAATTGTAAATTTTCGGTATTTTTAAAAAAGGAACAGATTCGTTGAGAACAAAAAAATTAGAAGGTTGAAAAAAAGTATAAATAAAAAAATTCTTTTTACGTGGAAGAGTTCAAAAACATGTCTCAAAAAATTGAAAAAAAAAAAAAATACAAAAACAGGAGCAAACGCGCGCTCGTGAATCGTGCTGCACGCTGCGCTGGTGGCAGTTTCGCGTTCACGTGCCTTTTAATCACATTTCCTTGTTTGAACTTGCTAACTGCATAACTGAGATTTGAACGGTATGCGAAAAAATTCCGAAATTTTTTTTACCATTTTTTTAAACTTTTTGAGATACTTGAGGATAGATAAAATGATCCTCAAGGAGATTGATTTTTTATATGACATGAAAATGTGTGAAAAATTTTGAGCTTTCAGAGCTAAAATTTTCAATAAATCGTTTTCGTTGGAATTCTTGGACAATAAAAGAAAACAAATACTTGGTTGTTCAATTAAATAAAGAAAAAATTACTAATTTTATTATTTTCTTTAAAGTCAAAAGGAAGAGGAAAATCCTCAGCCTTAAATACTCTGAGTGGGAGGGGAAGGGGGGG